>JBBBDQ010000239.1:8400000-8635000 GCA_037127315.1 Ascarosepion bandense | reverse complement strand
CCGGTAGAGTTCGTGACATTTACTGACACGCAAATACCATCTGAAAATATATGAATACAGCTCTTCTCACCCCACCCCTTCTATGAGTTAATTAACAAGACCTGTAGCATTAAATCATTATTATCTCAAATTGTTTTTTTACAATCTAATAATATTCTCTGGTTTTAAAAAACTTTTAAGGGGTTGATAAGTTGTAGAATACCAATCAACCAATCAATCAATGTAAAAAAAATAAAACAAAATGAAAATATGTATTATAAATATTTACATTGCCCTTGACAAAAAGAAAATTATCCGGACAGTAGAAAAATGAATTAAAATAGCTTAAACTAAAATTTCGTTCGTCTTCAAATAAACTAGCATAAATAAAATATAATTCTCTCTGAATTTCTCGGATGAGGAATTATAATTATTTACACTATTTAAATTCGGACACTTGTACACATTTTATAACATAACATTTCACCAGTTATGCCCTCCGGCCTTCTTCAAAAATATATCGATATGCGTAACTTACATGGAATCCTGAACGGAAACCTGTATAATATCTCATCAGAAATATAGACAGATATCAATCTTATCAAATGAATATAATCAAGTTGAATTTTTATATTACTGTACTTGATTTAGTTTCTATATACTCACCGCAGATGCAAAATAGCTATTTTCCATATATTTAAGGGTCTATTATTTTAAAATAGATAAAACGGGGTGAAGCTAAAACCATATATCTTTATTCTATATATAATTCAATAAGAAAACCAAATTCTAGTCAGTGATCTTCTGATTATGCGAAACTAAGAAGTTCTGAATTTGACAAATCATACTGTTGACAACCGACGCGAAAACGTAAAACATTTCAACAGGTCATAATCATAAGCCTTGAAGTACAACTCATATGTAGCTTTTGTTTTCAATTTTGCTGTTTTTCTACGTTGTGTGCTGTAGAATATGTGCAGAATATGTTTTGATCATTTCACCCCAAGCAAATCAGGACCGTCAGTGGTGCGCAGGAGGGAGGGGCTTACAGTGAGAGAAACGATACAGGGGATGTAGAAGAAAGGTTAAGAGATGGATGGTTTTCAAGGAGGTAAAAAATAGCAAATGACGTAAAGTTTTTGAGATTATAGCTATCAGGAAAGAAAGTAAACGGAAGAGAATTCCACAAACGGGATGTGCGATCAAAGAAACTGTTAGTGAAGAAATGCTGGTTACATTGGATTATTTTGAGGGTAAAAGGGTGGGACCTTGATGCCAATCTAGTAGAGTACGTAAATTCATCTGGTCGGAGCAGGGTTAGGAAAAAAGCTTGTCAGAGCAGAAACCGTGAAAATATTTGTAGAAAAGACAGAGTGAACCTACATCACATCGGTAAGAAAGGTGGGCTGCCAAATCAGGATTGATTACTTTGAAGGTTCACCTTTAGATCTTGTCGTGAACCTCGAGGTAAATAGCAGGAACACCCAATTAGATATGGCAACAGTATTCAATGCATAGACCAATGGTAGATTTCTAAATGTGCAAGATAGATTCTTACGAGAAAAAACTTTCTAACCCAGCACAGTGACCCAACCCTCCTAACAGTGGATGCACCTAGAGATTCGATGCCGTCGTTCCTTTCAGATAATTAAGAACGTGAAGCTAAGGAGGCACAATTTTTGCTTTCTAAGAAACAAATGTCATCCATTCTGATGGTAGGTAGGAAAATTTTTCTATGGCAGTTAAAGAAGAGCAGCAACGAAGAATTTGCGGACATATCTTTATATGGACTTTTGTTCTTTACTTGCTGTGATGAACCCACCGTCAATGTTTGTAAAAGCATTTTCATAGATCCTGTATATATATATATATATATATATATATATATATATATTGTCATCCGCAGACAGACCTGTTTCGCTGTATCACAGCTCATCAGTACGGTTAGACTCCGATTGCTTTTTAACCCAGGATTGAAACCCGCCCGAATTGGCGTCAGTCGGCGATTCTACCTCTGGGCTGTGGGCATTCTCTAACACACACACACACACACACACACACATATATATATATATGTATGTGTGTGTGTGTGTGTGTGTTAGAAAAATTTTGTCTTTATTTGCAATTGATATTAAAGCCAAAATATGACGTTTAGAACGGCTGATGATTAAGCATAATAGACATTCATTGTCTATTATATTTAACAGTATATGTTTAGAAAAATATTTGCTTCCCCTCGATACACTATATATATATATATATATATATATATATATATATATATGATGCAAACAATTGGGTGATATATATATATATATATATATATATATATATATATATATATATATAATGCTTATTCAAATATTCGTCATTGTAATGCTACATTTTGCAATTCTTAAAAGATGATGTACATTAGCCTTAAATAGTGGAGCAGATATTTAAGTAGGTTGGTGAATCTCACACAAAGTAGAAAGGCTCATATTCACAAATAGATATTAATACATTGTTTGATGGCGTCAATAACGGCTCTTCAGCAATTTTATTTTTACTTTTGTCGTTCCTTACTCTTTTAAAAGCCTTCAGCGCATTTAAGAGATCTGCTAATGGATTGCTTTTGGATCTGCCGTCATATCCGCGCGTTTTCGAACCCTTAAATTGTCTCCTGAATCAGTGAATCTTCATTTGATTGTTAGTAACTTTTTACTTCCTCTTTCCAACGCGAGAAAAGATTCTACGTTTTAACCGGACAAGTAACAATGTTTATAGCTCCAGGTGTAGCGATTTCAGATTACCCATGCTTCACTTTTGATCAGGGTTTTCTAGAATCGCGCACAGATTAGCGGAAGGTGTTGAGGAAACTAATTTTAAATCATGAGCGCTTCCTGGGGTTTGTTTATATATCCAAATCGTACTTAATAATTAAGGCAGCTGTAATGTCACTGCATTTTCTTTATTCTTCATAGTCTCTTGATGTTTAATAAAAATTCAAAAGTTATTTCAAAGCGCTAAGTTGGCATAAAAACAATTATGATATTCTTCTTTTTTCTTTGGTCCTTAACCTCTACATGCTGAGCTGTCCACTATTCTCCCTCCATCTGTCTCTTTCGTGTGCCAGAGACTGGATCTGCGCGGATGGCTTCCTTGTGTGCTTATCATGTGGCGTGACTTGGGCGTTTTAACCGGGCGAAGGTCATTTCTCTTCAGGATAATTATGATATAAACATTTGTCAATTTTATTATCTCTTTAAAAGCGGATATTTTATAAGTAAATATACAAAGGGGACAAAAGTCAGTAAAAGCCAAAATACTCACTATAAAATGGTGAATCGAAAAATACAACGAAATAAAAGCAAAATGCTGACAAGCTGTTCACAGTGAGGAGTGATAATCGGTCAGCTCATATATGAGGTCTCATAAAAAATATCGAAACAGCCGCTCTGGTAACGCAGCTAAAGTACCGCTTGACACAGCTCGTCTTTAAACCCTGAAGCGCACTAGTTTATAACATTCGTTTTCTTCCGCTGTTCATAGCAGTGCTTGGAAGAAAAGAGTGTAGAGTGTGGTCGTCTCTCATACCATAGAGTTTCTATCTGTGATCTTGGCTTGTGTAGCAGTTTTTGGGTAGATATAACAGATCGTGCCCTTTCTAATATTTTAACCCTCAAAAATTAAATCCCACTTGAAAGGAACAAGATTTTAAGACGACCAAGAAAATATGATGTGGGAAGTGCTCTTTATCTTAATAAAGGAGTTCCAGGAATGCTTCAATCGAGGGAACCGACAGTCGATAAAATGTGTTGTTTCAGAAGCGGACTGGTTTGAAGGAGGTTAAAAGACGTTGTAGTTTTCTTTTTATAACACTAAATCCGGTACTTTTTGATAAAACCACACACACACACACACACACACACACACACACACACACACACACACACAATATATATATATATATATATATATATATATATATATATATATATATTAACAATAAACGACATCCAGTAGCCAGACCTCTGATCAGAAGATACGAGGTTTTAAGTAGCATGGAACCACCTCGGAATTGCCGTTGTTCCCGGGTTCACTCTGACTCAGAGTGGTAGTAACTCTTAGGCTCGCTGCCATGAGCAAATAGTGAACCTCTAAACAAAAACAGATCAGTGGGAAATTATACAAATACATTTTTGCAGTAAAATATCAGCAATACTTTATTTATAATAAAATAATGAAAAATACCATCAAAACATTTTAAAATCAAACTGTCCTAAAATATAGTCTATCTGTCGTTGAATGTATACTATTGCGTTTAAAATATACTTATTTAGTTGAAGCCATAAAATTACGTTTAAAATATCTAGATTTCGACATTAAATAATCATAGAGATTGATCTGCCGCTATACAAAACCAACCAACCAACCAACCTAGTATATATATATATATATATATAACCTGTTCCGTTACTGTGACAAATTATGTGCACTAAACTTATCAATGTTCTATCTCCACCCCGATATCGAGCACCTTACGATAAAAAAGTGATAAAATACATTTTATCAATAAAACTACAAAAAAAACAAAACAAAAAAAAAACAATTTTGGCGCTAAGCATTATCACAATTCAACACAATATATATATATATATATATATATATATATATATATATATATATATAAGCACGCGGTGTAGTTATAGAAGAATCCAAAGGAGTATCCTGTATATAAAGTGATACGATAACTGTCTAAGAGAGCTCTAAATATATATGTATATAAATATATAGAGAGCGTATATAAGAACAAATTAAGGGAGACACGTTATTTTATGGTAAATCGGATGTATAGGCCTATTTCAGGCGAACCGTCATCAGCTTCCGTCTTTATTGTACAGAAGATTTTACACGAATGAAATTCACAAAGAAAGACCTAAAAAACGGAATAAAAATAAAGATCGCGATCTTTATTTTACCATGTCTGCCTTATATATATATATATATATATATATATATATATATATATACATATATATATATATATATATATATATATATATATATACTTATTTTACGGCAAGCAAGATTAATTTCCAGTGATAGAGATTACCTCACAGCATCTTCATTCTATCATTTCTTGAATGAGGCCTTAATATTATTTACACTATTTACATTCGAATTATTCTACTTATCTTCGTTGTTATAGTCACCATGTTTCGGTGGTTAGACCCTTCGAGCATCATCAGTTTTTTGTCGATTCAGATAACCTTGAAGTGACGCTTATTTAAAATGATCATTCTGCTGGCCATATCTAAGAATAATTTTTTTAGAACTGCATAGTTACTGCATGCGCTGTTTCGACTGCGTCTAATTCTATACTTAGCGAACTGAACTCACAATTACTGTGTCACGAAATTAACGAATCAACGCTTTAACTAAATCGGCTATTGATCCTAACCGTTGAACTTATAGCCTTCAAACTATTCTGTCTGTTGCTGAGACTGCTGCTTGTCACTCTTAACGTCAGTCGCCGAGGCTTCTCCTACCGATGCTGTTGCTGTTCTGGGACGTGCTGTAAGTTCTCTTTCTTTTTTTATTCTGTAGCGTATTTATTTCAATGTTAGGCCTAGCATAGAGGTCCCCATAGTGCAGAATATGCACTGATTCTTTCAGACCTCTGAGTCTTCAGTTCATAAATCAGAAGGCGTATCGACATGGCCAAGAACGCATCCAAATGCTGAGTAATGACAGGAAATTTTAATTATAAACAAAAAAAAAAAAAAGAAAAGAGCACTAGACGGTTTTGTGATATCGGTGCTCCCGTATAGTAGCGACTACTGGATAATTTCCTCAAATATAGAGGAAAGACTCGTAGCAACAGAAATGGGGTTCTACAGAAAGATGGTAAGGATACCATGGACTGCACATTTGAGCAACGACGTGGTTTTGGCTAGAGTGAAAACGAATACGAAATCTACACTTAACATCAGGAATAGACATCTGGGATACATAAAAAGGAAGAAGGCTTGGAGAATCTGATACTCACGGAACAAATAGAGGGCAAGAAAGACAGAAGTAAACTGCGTGTGATATACATGATGGACTTAAAAGTAGATGGTTGACCAGGGTTTGGGAGAAATATCAGGAAAACATATATTAAAAGCGAGAAGAGACAGGAAGAGTTAGAGGGCCATGATCACCTACGTCTTAAAGGGACAGGACACATAAAAGAAGAAGATGTCGCCAGGTTTCCCTGTCTAGCATCTTGCTGTTGTAAAACTTTAACAGGCCCCAGGAAAATTGCTATCATTTAAACACGAAATAATTTCTTCAACGAATAATGGTGGTCTTTTATTTAAGAATAGAATAGAAACCTGCACTTAAGTAACCGCAAGATATGTATTCATGAAAACTAAAGTTAATCACAGATAATACCGGGCAGCATCTGATTGCTCTTGCTGAGAATAACCAGTAATGCCATCTATTACGCTATGGTTGAATTTTCAAAGTCACTTGAAAATTCAAACATAGCAACAAAAAAAAAATGTACAAAAAAAATGAATTCTTAACGTTGAAAGCTTGTGACTTGGTCATTTATTAGTAAGTGGGCCCCTATATCACTGAAGTAGGGTAGCTTGAAGGAGATTTCACTTTATTCCCTACTATTTCCAATATTTATATGTTTAGATCTGGAAGGATTGAAAGGAATTTTTGCTTACCTATGTCTACTTATTTAGGTAAGTAATGGTGTACAAAATCATAGTGATTTAATAATTATTTCTTAAAATCACGTCATAGTCGGCCATGATTCTTTACAGATAGCTTTTCTTTTTTTATATTTGTGAATTGCCAGGTATTCTTTAAAGTGGGATTTGTTTCAGGTTGATCTCTCGATAGTTTGGAATTCTGAGCTTTCCTTTTGTCACAGCGCCTAAAACATAATCGCCTGGTCTATCCTGCTATTTAACCCATGGCAAAAAAAGGTTAAGAAAAGAGATAGATTCTTCGGTTTTCACAAGTTAAGTTTTAAGTATATTAGAGAACGCCAGATATCGAACGCTACTCTCTGGCTCCACTTTTTATGCAGATATTCGTTGCATAACAGTATTTTTAAAATTCTTGTTGTAATTCTTTATTTTCAATGAATATGCATTGATTTTTTTTTTCATTTTTCAAGTTAGGTTGAATCTTTGGAAATTTTCGGCTTGCAAATATGCAAACTAATTAGCATTAATTTGTATTCTTAGCTACTCACTCCAGATTTCAATCTTGAATGTTTCACGTGTTTTATTCAGAAATATATCACGATTTAAAAGCATAAGGTTATCTGAACAGTGTAATGTTCAGCCCTACCTGTTGGGGATATAAGATCGATTTTCAGGTTAACAGAAGAGACCTTCAAAAGGGTTAACTTGAAATATTTACACCGTCATTTACGAAGCAACAATCGTTATTCTGGTTATATAAATGGCTGCCTTATATAGGATTAGGTATTTTTAATTTGATTTTTGCAAGTTATTAGATTAATTTCATCAAAACAACTGTTAACCACATGATCCAATCAATAAAGAAGCCTGTCAGAAAATTCAGTAAAGGGTAAAGTGAGTAGTAATTTGTGTAGGCTATGTTGATTTATATCGCCGTGTTTTCTTTCTGCACATATTAGTCGCTGAAACAATTCTCGGTACAGAAAATAAAAAAAACAAAAAAACAATATTTCATTTTCTTATTAAATATCTGATGTCTCTTTCTAGAATTGAGAAATATACAGCTTTCCAGACGTTACTAAATTTCAATGTTTTTCGTCATAGATAATAAATAGTGCTTACGCTTTAAACAACTTACATTAATATATTTTAACTTTTTAGAACTGGTATCATCTTAGTTGTCATAGTTACATTTTTTCAGCCATGGTGCATTCTGGTTTTATTTAAATAACTTGAAAGGAATCCTTAGTAACAACTCAGGCCTGTTTGGAGTATGAGTTCTGAAACAAAATTCCATAGAAAATTTCAACTCATTCAAATTCGTCGCATACATGAATTAAGAAGTATAACAATGATTATATTTTTATATATTTTTTAAACAAACAAATGGAATAAAAATTCAGCAAAGTAAATTGTAATTTAACGTTTGTTAACAAAGGAAAACATTTGAGTGGATGTACATATACCACATCGCATGCATTTCCTATGCTCGGAATGATCATGGCACATAGAAGAATACATCAGAAAATTAAAAACATGAAAACCGTGAAATCTTTTTGCGCACTGCTACTTTTCATGTAGAAATAGTGTTAGACTTAAAAATTATTTTTAAACTTTATCATGAGCTCAGATGATTCCATGTAGCGCGTATTGGTAACCTTGTTGTGTGGATGTTAATTCTTCTGCAAATTTCCAATTTTCAGATATTCTGTCTGAATTTTCGAGAATGTTCTAAGGATGTTAGTAATAAATGGTAGTATTGACTTTTATTTGACACAAGAAACAGTAATTAAAAGAATAGATTTACTAACAATCAGAAAAAAAATAGTTGAAATTTCTGGGACGCATAACGAGAAAAGAATGCGTACAGAATCTAACACTCCCAAGGTATACGGAAGGCAAGATATCTAAACTTATTTATAAATGGAACTTTGTCTCTCTGTGTGTGTGTATCTGTGTGTGTGTGTATGTGTGTGTCCGTTACCTATAGACTCCGAAACGGCTGAACCGATTTTCGTGAAAATTTACACAGTTGTACTATAAGCGGCTGCGAGTGTTCTTAGCTAGGTTTTATATCGAGGTACCCGCGATAAATATCGAAAATCGATAATCGAAAAATTCGGGTTATAGAAGGAGTGGTCCGATATTAATAAAATTTGATACACTCATAGACAAAGACATAAGAAACGATATTCAGAAGTTTCAAGGTTGCAGTTCTTACAATAGTGCAGAAAATCGATAATATATATATATATAAAAGACAAGATGCTTGTGTGTGTGTCTGTTTATCTACTTGTATGTCTGAATTTTTTTCAGCCCTCTTATTTTAGTTTTTGCTTCGGGTTTGGCTCTAAGTAGGTATAATTGGAGTTTTTAGTTTCAGCCATGATAACATTTACTCAGAGGACTTATTTAGCCTTCAAAAATCAATTTACGACGAGAAAATCTTATTTGATATCGATACCAGGAAATCAAAATTTGACTTACATCCATTCATTTTTTTTTTCAGCCTACGGTTTCGCTTTAATTGGCAATAACTATTGCTTTTTAGTCTTTCGTGCCAACGTCTAAAGAGTCTGAGCTCCAGGACCATGGATTAGTTTTAAAGCTTTCATTACACCCGAGCAACGCCGGGCTATTGTCAGTATATATATATATATATATATATATATATATATATATAATGTTAAACTGAATTCTTAGGCGTTAGCCTGTCGGTAAAAGTGGTTACAGACAGTTACGTTGTAATCGCTGGTGCCCAAAGCAAAGCGTAATATTTATAAAACGATTGTGTCTACTGCGTGTGGAGATATTGACTTTGTTTATATTTCGTTCTAGGGACTCCGAGCTTACGATTTTCGTAAAATTAAATAAAACGACCCGATTGGTCCACTATTCCCTACTTTATCACGTGGTATGATGGTCAACTACGTCTCCGTTGAACGGATTCAATCAAACTGATTTTAAAATTTAAAATATCAAGGGTTTGAGCGATCTTTCTTTTGTCGGAATATATGAATGTACTCCACAAACTACGTATACGGATATTCCGTAGAGCTGAAAGATTAGTATTAAAGCCAAATATGTGCATTGATTATAGCAATCGCCTTATTTTTCAAAGCTGTTCTCTATTATTTGAACCTCACCCCACAAGACTGGTGAATAAATTGAACATCATAAAGAAACTTTTGATTAGGAAAAGAACAAAGATTAAACTTGAGGCCACAGAGTTCCACCTTTTGGTGTCATCATATTAATAATTCTACTTGCATGTAATTTGGTTTTAGTATCAGATTAGGGCAGATAAATCCATTTACACAGGTTCAGTGGAAAGCAAAATTGTTATGACAAAAACGAATAGGAAAGAATTGCTAAGGAATATCTTTTAGTATGGACAATAGAATTTCAAAGGTCAACAACGACGATTGAATAAGTGATTTTTATTGCAATCCTCAGATTATAAGGGAAATAGAATCCTGATTTTAAACATCTATTTCTTTGCGGACATAAAAGACTATAGATGTAGATTCAGACAGAAAATTCCGTATATCGAAGGCGGTTGGCTGTCAACGCCTACAGTCAATGCGGTCCCATTAATTTAGATCCTGTCGATACGACCGAGAGGGAAGTTAATAGGGTCTGAGCAGCGCATGGTCTCCATATGCCATCGCTCAGGTCAGTACTTTGGAGAGTTCTGCTTCTTCTTTAATGAATCGTCTCCCTTTTGGATATAGTGAGATGGTGGACATCCACTCACCCCTCTCCTTGTCGATCTTAATAATTTTCCTTTTGGTATCTTTCCCAAACCTTGCTCCGCTAATCCATTTGCTCAAGTCTATCAAATATGTCTCGCTTTACTTTCCCTGTCTCTCTTTCCCTCTGCCCGTCCTGTTAGTATTAGTTTCTCCAAACCTTATTTCTTTATCACGTATCCCTTAGTTGTCATTTAAGTAAATTGTTTTTCTTGTTTGCATCCTCACCAACATTTTTTCGTTGCTCACATGCTCGGTCCGTGGTATCCCTAGCTTTCTTCTGTAGAACCACATTTCCCTTGCTTTGAGCCTCTCCTTCATACTTGAAGAGATCATTTTGCTGTCATATAAAATGACAGATATCACATAGGAGTCTAGCATTTTTCTTTTGTTTCTAGTGAGATTTTCTGTTTTTCAGTACTCTGGTTAGCTTTAAAATGCTTTCTGGCCAAACATCTATATCCACTGGGCTATAGCAGTTATGAACAAGTAACTTAGAGAGTCCGGTTAGAGGGAGATAGCCAAAGAGGCTTCGCACAAGGAATGAGAAATGATATACCCCAGTGATCGTAATAATGGGTTCGGTCCGAAATTCTTAGCATCTGAAGAAAACCGCAGCGTACACCGGCCGGAACGTCGTACAAATGACAACCAAGATGAGGACAATTGTCCGAATAATGTAAATAGTGTAAGTATTGATTTTTACTTTAACAATTAACCAAACGTGTTATGCTAATAAAAAATGTGTATATTTTTCCGTTTTTATTGAACTCGTGATTAATATTAACTGAAAGAAAGATTATAACGCAAAAGGCAACAACAAAAACATAAGATTAATTCGCCTATTTGAGTTCTAAGAGAATACAACGAGAGCTGGAAGCTGAAAGCGAGGCTTATTTTGTGGTAGAAATAGACTGCAGTAATTCAGATTGACTATTACAAGATTTTTTTTTATGGAAAGGAAAAGAAACATTCCTTTCAGATACTTCGAGGATGTCTGTTGATTCAATCTATAGTTGCATCATCAACTTTATGGAAAGGATGATTTATTTTGGCACATTCATTTTTATCCAAAACAAACATTATCAAGTACAAATTAATAATATGCAGACACATGATTCATTCATTACCAAACACGACTGCAATTTTTTTGATCGATAAGGGCTGGTTTATATGCTAGCCAACAATATTTGCATTTCGAAGTCTCATCTCAAAATAAAATTACATTTGCATGTCTCAATCCAGAAACAATTACATTTGCATGTCTTATACCAATAACAAAATTTGCAATTTGTTGGACAAGAAGAAATGTAGTTGCCTGTCTCCTGCAACCAACAATTGAAATTTTGCGTTTTATATCTATAAAAATAAATTTCGCAAAAACAGTTATATTTGCATATCTAATACGAATAAACGGCATATTTTAATGTAAGTTGACAACAACAATCATATTTACTTGTTTTATGAATGGATTTAGCTACCAATGCATTTGAATGTCTTATGTCAACATCTTTCTTGCTGACAAACCCAGGTTCTCTTGCCAAAAATATTTATATTTCCATGACTGATATCAAGAAAAATAAATAGCATTTGAGTGTCTTTTGGTAATAGCATATCTCCGGCTAACAACAATTATAATTTTAGAATACTAGCAACAAATCTATTTGCATATCATATGTCAAAAAATAGAATTGTTACTCCTTTGAAAAAAACAATTGCATATGTCTATCTCAGGTCAAGAGAAATATATTTGCATTTCATAAACAACTACGTTCAGATTTGCAATTTTCTAGCCAATAACAATTATATTTGCAATCCTAGCAAAAATAATATTTGAATGTCTCCGGCCAGTGATATAGCTGCTTAAAAAATTCATTTTCATGTCTCTTGACAAAAGCAATTGCTATTAATGCATTAACAAAATACTTAAAACTGGATGACGTCATCCATAACAATTACATTCTGTCTAGTCCCGACATATTGTCTTATACGAAGAACAATTGAATCTCAGGCTAACGGCAATTATATTTGCATATCTAATATGAACAGAACTTAGAGTTACCAGTATGTTTACGAAAACAATTATATTTGCATATCGCATAGCAACACATAACAGATTTGCATGTCTGATGCCAAATGCAATTATATTTATGTGTTTCATGTCAACCGCAATTATTTTCTCTCTAGAATCTATGTTACATATTTATAAGTTTACCATTAGTCGATACTTTGAATATTATTGTCACATATGGTCCGGTGTTCCTGCTGTTTGTCTGGAGCTGTGTGCTGAAATGTAAAAGAGATTCAGCAATATTTTTGGACCTGATCTGGCGTCTTGGTTTCAGCCGTCCTTGTTATGATGGAAAACTACATCTAGCAGCAAGGCCT
The DNA here is from genome assembly GCA_037127315.1 of Ascarosepion bandense. Classification (NCBI taxonomy): domain Eukaryota; kingdom Metazoa; phylum Mollusca; class Cephalopoda; order Sepiida; family Sepiidae; genus Ascarosepion; species Ascarosepion bandense. The sequence continues at coordinate 8,622,189 of JBBBDQ010000239.1, read as the reverse complement.
CTGATTAGGAGGTTGCGAGGAGCATCGAACCACCTCTTGATTGCTGTTGTTCCCAGGTCCACCCAAACTCGGAGTGGTAGCACCTGTTAAGGTCCCAACTATGGGCAAATAGTTAACCTCCAAATTGGGGTCAAAACACTATGAAAATATATTAATAGTATTTTATAGAAATATACATTTTTAAATGGAAAAGTTATTACCATAAGACATTTTTTAAGGAAAAATATTGTCATAATACACTTTTGAAGAAAAAATATTACCAGCAATACATTTTTGAATAAGAAACTAGAAAATATCTTCAGTTTTCTAAAATAAAAATAAAGTATTACATAAAAATCTGTGTAAATCAACATTCTCACTATAAGCGAACATAAAAAAAATAACTTTAAACCCTTCCTTTTTGGCATTAAATAACCCACCGAGGTTGTTATGCCGTTAAACAAAACTCAAACTCGAACTCGGTTTCACTTATTTTACCACCGCTGTAAGCTTGCCTCCCTGTAACGTTTTTATAAATACATTCATAATAGTTTTTTGTGTGAGCTTTTCGCTATAGTGCCGAGATTTAAAAAAAAAATTAAGCGCAGTACAGTCAGTTAAGTGCCATACGTTATACACGCTGGGCGATCATGTCTCGAAAGAGACATGACTGACTGGGCAGAAGATTATCCCGCAGTAGGTTGCCATTGCTTTCTACGGTAGACTGGTTGCCGGCCAAGGCTATAGAACCCAATCTGTCCTACTATTTAACCCATAACTGGAAGGAAGAGACGGATTAATACCTTTCCCAAGGTTATTTGCGCGTAAGTGAATACAATGGATTCAACTGGAATTCGAACTCGGCTCCCCGGTTTCTCGTACCGAGCCGATATCCAATGTACCACAACGCACATCCAAGCGCAGTACATAACAGCTGAAAATGTAATCGTAATTCCATGCTAACGGTTTCTTTTCTCGCATTTCTCGCCTGTGAAACTTGCTTCCGAATCCATGATTTCCAACCAACTTTAATCTTCAAAAATTTAAACGCAATTTCAACTGCTATTTTCTGTCCTCTTGATTACTCTTCTTTTGTTACCGTTCCTTAACAATGGTTCTGGTTGTAATTCTTCCACACAAAGTAATAACTTGCGTCTTTACTGTATTGCTTGGAATGAACTTAAGTAAAAATATCAGAGACAAAAACTATTATATTTCCATATCTGATGCCATCAACATATATATTTTTACGTTTTTAGATGTTACTGCTAAAGCATAAATGCTGGAATTAATTCAGATACAAGAAAAGCGACAAGTCGCCTTTACAACATCCAATGCAACTTTAGTATAGTACTATACTAAATATTTGAGAATATGTCAGGAACATTATGTCACATCAATACATCATGTCACTAGGTTGTCTGTCTCTTCACTTTTCATTACAAATGATGTCTTTTATTTGGGTTTCACCGACTTAAATTTGACACTCATAGGAAATATCAAAGGCAAAAGTAACAGGGAGAGGTAGTGACTCATCTCCCTGACGAATTTGTGTAAATGGGTGGCAGAACTGGGAAAGACAGGGAAGATAAAAGTACAAACACTACTAAGAGTTTTACAGGATAGAAAGCTGAGGAGAACCACGTTCACGAACGTTCTGAAAGGATACGAATAATAGAAGAAGAATCTAAGATGCTGTGTAACACATCACTCAATAAGTCCCGGGCCTGACATATAGATGACGCCACTAATAAAAAAAATCGATATAAATTTTTATGATGTACCAACCTTCAAATGGTATGTGGCAAAATTTGGGCCTAATCGGGTTATTAGTTTACAAATTACAGTTATTTAAGTGAAGCTTTTGTTGCAAATTTTCAAAACAATGGAAAGATCTGAATGTTTTGTGTTGATGAAGTGTTGCTTTCTGATGGGAAAAATTACTGTTCAAGCAAAGCAATGGCTTGATAAATGTTCGAATAATATTTATCAAGCCATTGCTTTGTTTGAAAAGTGCTGTGTCTACTACGTTCAAAACAACGGTTAATTGGTAGTATGCTGATTTTTAGAATTTTGGGGGAAAATTACTGTTCAAGCAAAGCAATGGATTGATAAGTGTTCGAATAACACTTATCAGACCATTGCTTTGCTTGAACAGTGATGTGTCTACTACGTCCAAAACAACGGTTGAGAGGTAGTATGCTGATTTTAAACGCGGTCATATAGACACAAATGATGCAGAACGCCCAGGTCACCCAAAATTAGCAGTTGTCCCGGAAAACACGAAAAAAATCCATAAACTCGTTTTGGCCGATCTTAAATTAAAGTTGCGTGAGATAGCACAGGAGTTGAACATATCAGATGGCAGTGTATTCATCTTTTTGCATGAACATTTGTCAATGAGAAAGCTGTGTTCAAGGTGGGCGTTGCGTTTACTCACAATCGATAAAAAAACAACAACGCGTCGACGATTCAGAGCTTTGTTTGCAACTGTTTCAATGCAACAAGGAGTTATTGCGTAAATATACGACAATAGATGAAATATGGATCCATCACTTCACTCCAAAGTCAAATCGGTAGTCAGATGAGTGGGCAGCAGCAGGTGAAAGCCGCCCAAAGCTACCAAAGACGCAAACAATAGCAGGCAAGAAAGTAAAAATATTATAGAGCATTATTGGTGCGTTTGAAAGAGGAAATAGCAAATAAACGGACACAAATGAAGACCAAAACGGTGATATTTCACTAAGACAACGCACCCTGTCACAAGTCGATCTCAACGATGGCAAAAAGACATGAATTTCACTTCGAATTGCTTCCGTATCCACCTTATTCTTTAGATCTGGCCCCCAGCGACTAATGGCTGTTTGCAGACCTCAAACGAATGCTCCAGAGAAAGAGATTTGGCTCCAATGAAGAAGTGATATCAGAAACTGAGGCATACTTTGAGGCCAAAGACAAATCGTTCTACAAAAATGGCATCGAACTGTTAGAGAAATATTAAAATTAATGTATCACCCTAGAAGGAGACTATGTTGATAAATAAAGTCAAATTTTGCATAAAAGTAGTTGTTTTATTAGTTAGGCCCGGAATTTATTGAGTGATGTGTTATGATAATTAGAACAAACCATTTTTTTTATTTGACATATCCATTCGATACATACGTGGTTATCACTCTCGACAACTTCCTATCATTTCTATTTCTGAGCAAGAAGCTATAGCATTTTTACTATTACCCCTCACTCCCATAACACAATCATTTTTCTGAAATGATTCTTGATAGAGTAAATGATCATAAAATTTGTTTTCACTTATAATAATCTTTAGGCTTCCATATAAAAAAAAACTGCCATCGAAAAAGATGGCATGCAATATTGGCTCAATTTTTAAAAAATTACGTTTCTAGTGTCAGACAAAGTAATTTTTTCAGTAAAGAATTTTTCTAATGCTCACAACGTTGATAATCAAGGGATTCTTTTTCTTCGAAACGCGTATGAACATGGCTCTCCACAGTATCTTATTTTTATTTCATTGTTCTCACGTTTTCCACTGACTTCAAGTGGTGTGACTACATAGAAATCAATAGTTGCATCCACTATATGAAAAATTGGGTCATTGTGTTGTGCCAGAATATTTTTCTCGTCAGAATTCATCTTGCACATTTATCATTCGTCTGTACATTGAATTCTGCTACCATATCTGGTGTGGCACACCTGCTGTACATCTTGACATGCTTGAATAATGTAAACCAGGCATCTCGACTTCAGTTACTTTCACACCGCTGAAGTGTAGCTTTACGTTGTCTTTTCTATAAATATTTCATGGGAACTTCTCTGAGAAGCTTTTTTCCATGTTTCTCGGATTATACGAATTTAAGCGTGCTCATAAACTGGCAGCTAGGCCCTACCATTTTATTTTTTAAATAGCTAAATTCAACCGCCACTTTTTGTTTTCCCTTCTCTTTGCTTGCTTCCCTGATAACTACAAACTTCAAAACATTAAATGCAGCATCAATTGCCATCTTTGGTCTTCTTGAATCCTGTTTATTTTTTTCTTTTCCCAAACCTCGATATTCTCAGTCTTCTCTTTCATTTTCACTCCCTGTAACCCTCTGCGTACTAGTTGCTTGTCAGGGTGAATGTGTTCTGTCATCCACTAATACAAGTTCATTAAGTAGGTTACTCGTTGTTTCCCTCTTACTTACATGTACTATGAGTGACAGATTCTGCAAGCTTTCTTTTCTTGTTACATCTCCCAGAACTTTTTTTTCTTATTCCCTGATTTTTCGCTTTAATTTTCCTTCCTCGTTGCTTTCATGCTCCGTCCATGGTATATTCGATATTATTCTTCAGCTAAACCCTTTCACCAAAAAAATGAATTTGAACATTAACCGCCAAACAGGATGACTGATAGTACCAATTACACAGCAGTTCGGCATTATTTGCTTGGTTAACAAACAGGAACATTTCGTTCGCAACAAAGAATAAATCATTCATCTTGCAAATTTGTTACAGATCTCTTTCCTGATATGTCTGCTGTATTTAGCCAAAGTTACTGCAAAGAAAAATATGAACCTAATAGCACACAGATATATCAATTTTGGCATCGACACCAACTGATAAGGATCTCCTCAGACAAGCAATTGATAAATCAAGACGATATGTTGTTGTGATATCTTGTAGCAACGTATGAAATATAATTTGGCGACACATTACAGAAGTCCTTAATTAAATTAATTCTCACGAAGAATCAATCTAAGAGATAATCGATCCTGTCATATCTACTCCGAGTCCGAAATGTAAACGGCTAATTTGCAATATTATTCTGACGGCAATTTCTCTAATATATATATATATATATATATATATATATATATATATATACGCTATCCGGATATGATAAGATTAAGTGTTTCCTGCTGAAAAGATTATAGCTTTCGTGTAAGTGTAATGCAGATGTATTTTTAAGGTATTTATTCGATGCTTAATCGTCACGTGAGTTCAATTTTTCAATTAAATCTTATCTATCGTTGTTCGGAAGCTCTAAAAACACTTGCACTTTTTAAGCTATTCTGTAATTATAACGCTATAGATCTCCACAAAATGGATATTTTATGAAAATACTTGCTTTGCTCAGAATAAAAATCATACTTAGTGCAGAAATTGGTGAAGTTTGTTTTCCATTATTCTCCATTAGATTTTCATAAAATTTCGGAAAATTCGCCTTGTAATTTTATTTTTAATACGTCTACACTATATATTACAGGACGTCTACTCAAACATGGGTGTCCACAGAGTAACATTTGTAATAGCAGAACATAGTATCAGATAATATATATATATATATATATATATATATATATATATACAAGGCATTAATGAATTAATTGAACACACACACACACACACACACACACACACACACACACACACACACACACATATATATATATATATATATATATATATATATACCTGGGGTTTACGTTTAATTTCTGCATGATATAAAATATTATAGCTTGCTCATGTCATGTTTTTAGCACTGGAAAAAAATCTTTTATTCTTTTATGTTAGTAAGTTCTATTTATAATTTTTCCTCAGTTTTTTTATTCAGTTTTGTTTGGTTACATTTTTTCAGCTCATCTATTCTTCTTTTATGGTTCAGAAACACTTTTTTATCTGTCTTTTTTCTCTACCAATTATATGTTATTTTACTTTCATCTGAAAACATCTCAATCCTTTATTATTTAACCTTTTTAATATTATTTTTTATCGACTTTCCTCTCCGTTTTTCACATTTTTAAAAATTTTTTTCTGAACTCCTCCTTTCTTTCATAATTTACTCATTTTTCTTTTTTTTTATTCCATTTATTTTCGTTTTTTTTTCTTTCCCGTTTACTTTATCGATCTCTTTCTCTTTCATAATCTTTTTTCTTGTTTTCTTTCTTTCTTGCTTTTATTTCTTCTGAAATTTGTTCGCAGTCTTTTGTTGAAGCAATACTTCTTTTTCATTAATATAAAAATAAAATCAGGACATGAATAAAAAAACAAAGAAATAAAAGGTTCATACATTGAATGTCACAACTATCACTTCGTTTTCATAATATCGCAAGGGAAAATTATTCATTCTCAAAATTGATATGTATTCACCTTCATATTCATTTAAAACACGACGCTTAGATAAAAGAGAGAAAATTAAAATAGAAAGGTTTTCTAAACGTAAAAAATAAATAAATGAATTTTTAAGAAAATAAGGGACCGGTGAAATTCTTTCCATTGAATTTTTCTGAAAGTGACATTTTGCACAATGATACCTGTTATTTGTGCACATCATTTGAACAGTATTTTCACTTCATAACACTGTCTCCATTTGGAGAGAATGTGTGTCAAGGAAACGGTAATATTTAAAAGGATTTCTTGTACGAAGTTCTCTTCATAATGTTAAATGAGTGAAGATATATTTATGTCTTCATTTAATTCTGTTGAAGTGGATATAAACTGACATGCTATCTAAATCACTGGTTTATCTTTATTACGACGAACAAAGAGAAAAAGCATAAAGTTATCACCTACTTAACGTTTGAAATGTACGTTTGAAATTAAATTAGTGTGATTCGTTTTTATACGGCGTTTGAACCCATTGAAGGGTATTTAAACCAGATTTTTTTAAATGTAAAAATAAAGATGTTTGATGTAATAATGGTTTAGTGAAACAAGTCTTATTAATTAACCCATAGGTGTGGAGAGAATTAGTAAGGATATTTACACGTAAGTGAATATAACAAACCGAACGGGAATTGGAACTCGGCACTCCGTTTTAATATTCCGAGTCATTATCAATTATACCACATGCACATCTATGCTTACAGCACCTGGTCTTCATAAGCGATCACCCATTAAGGTGCTGTTTAACTTTGGTGATCAGACGAGAACCGGTGTTACAAGCTAAGGTGAAATTAAATATTTCAATTTGAAATTTGCCACATTCATTTCATGAAAAGTAAATATATTCTGTTGTAAAAGAACCATTTGTATTTGTTCAAGCGTGTATTTAAACGTATGTCAAATTGCTGGTTAATCCATTCAACCCGCCAATGTCGCTACTACATGCATCCTATATTACAATTTGCGAATGAATACAGATATTATTTGATGCCTGAAAGCAAACTACTTAATTGCTAATACTGATTCTGATATTACAGGTTGCGTATTTTCCATGTTATTGTCTGAGAAGTAATCCGTGAATGAATTCCGCATCAGAATATGGCAGATTTAATAATTCTTGAGAGAATGTTGATATCACTTGAATATTTGTTTATTTATTTTTGTATAACTCGAAGAATATTTTCTATTTCCGGAATTTGCATTTTGCTAACGACTTCATGATTTATGCCCGAAATTGCTTTTTAAAAAATATATTTTCGGGCATAATTCGAAAAAATGTTCTTTTGCTTTTAAATGATTTCAAAATTTAAATTTCGATTTCAACATTATATATATATATAACGAAATTATACGTAAATTTATTGAATATTAACAGAAACATTTATCTAAATTTATTTTTGAACAATATTTTTAAAATCGTTTTCCCCCCAAACAAGGCAGTACTGCCACTGGTGCACAAGGGGCTACATAAGAGGAGAGTAAAATATGGTATAAGTACAGAGTGAATAAAAAGGGAACAGGTTAGAGGAGGTGTCAGAGAATGAGTAAGAGAAAGATGGGAATACTGGAATGAAGAGAGTTACATGGACATAGAGTGAAAAGGAGAAGAACAAGATACAGGTGTGATGAGGAAAGAATAAGAAACGGTGGGAGTCAAGGAGATAAAATACGGCAACTTCTGGAGATTGTAGCTAACAGAGAAACAAATATATGGAAGGTTGTTCCACAAACAAGAGGTGCGAGAAAAGAAAATATTGTAGTAGAGGAGGCGGTTACATTTAACTATTTTGACGATAAAATGATGGAACCTTGCTGCCAGTCTAGTTGCTCGAGTAAATTCATGTAGAAGGGGCACCAAGGAGCTAAGCTCGTCAGAGCAGGAGCCATAGAAATATTTGGAGAAGAGACAGAGGGAAGCCACCTTTCGTCTGTGAGAAAATGACTGGAGTCAATCTATCAGGTCGAGAACGATCACATTTCAGATTCTTCTTTGGATTTTGTAGAGGACTCCCAAATGAATAGCAGGGGTGCCTGACCAGATATGACAACAATGTTCAATGCACTGACGGATGGTTTATTTGTATATGTGCAAAATGGATTCAAGCGAGAAAAGTTCCTGGCCCGACACAGTGGCTCAACCTTCCTAGCAGCAGATTTAACTATTGATTCAATGCAATCATTCCACTTGAGGTCGGCTGTGAGAGCGAGGCCGTGTATTGATTTCCGGGAGACTTGCTTGATTCATACTAATGGGGGCGGAGCAGTGATTGTCTATGGTGGTTAAAAGATAGCAGCTTCATTTTGAAGGCATTAAATTTACAATCCATTTCTTACCCCAGTTCAGGAAAGATTTGAGGTCGTTTTCAAGATCAGCAGGTGTTTTACTTTGTCAGACCTGGCAGCTTTCTAACTGCGTCAGGAGTAAATGGTGGTGTGACCAGCGTAAATGCCTACTTGAAATCTAATCACATCAGTTATATTGTTGATGAAGATCAGAAAAGGAGCAGGATCTATGATAGAGCCCTGGGAGACACACAGATTCTTATGATTGGATCTGGAGGCATGCCTGCTCAACATTACCTTCATTACGCGGTTCGAACGATTGAATCTCATCAAACAAGAGTACAGTTATGCTAGAGCCCTGTAGCTTGCGCAGAAGGCCAGCGTGCCAGACTCAGTCAAATGTTTGGAGATATACAGGGCAACAGCTCTAGCGTTGCCGTTCTTATCGAGAGCCTGGTATATAAGTTCGCTAATGTTCATTAGCATATCAGCAGTAGATCTGGCAAAACGGAAGCCGTACTGTCTATCGGAGAATAGGTTATGGACTGTGAAATATTGAACCAGGTCAACATTGATGATTGCCTCAAACACTTTGCCAAAAATCGATCAAAAGCTGATAGGGCGATAATTACAGGGGTTCTGGAGTTCTCCAGAGTTCTTAAATGCAGGAACTACTGAGGAGGAATTCTAGCGGACAAGAAAAGCAGGAAGTAGAGAGGCAGTAGTTATAGAGTTTGGAGACGACAGAGGAGAGTTCAAGAGCACACTTCTTCTTGACGATGACCGGGATGCTCTCACCTCCGTTCGCCTTATGGGTGTGAAGCTTTGAAATTATCTTAGAGACCAGAGAGCGAGTTATGCATGCGCCCCTCAGTTGAGCCTACGTTCCAGATGGGAAATCGGGTGCGGATAAACCAGACAGGTCAAATGTGAAGTTGGAGGAGGATCTGCAAGCAAAGCACTCGACCTTGTCCTCTGAGGCTATGAGGAAACCTAACTTATTGATTAAAAGAGGAATGGGGAGTTTGCTATTGTTCAGCAGACTTTTGCAGAGTCGCCAGTAGTGATGAACTCGCGGGCTCCTATACACTGCTACATTCAATCAACAAACTGCAGCTTAGCATCGTTTAGGATCTCTCTTTATTCATTACTAGCAGAAACAAAAGGCGCCTATTATGTTCAGACGCAGGGCTCCAATAAAGCCAGAATAAATGGTTCCTGTGGGCATTGGTGACCGAGCAAGCAGGAGAATGAGGTTGAAGACGGCACTTTCAGGTTGATATGAAAACATCGATGCTAAGTTTCATCCAAGTGGAGACTTTAAACGAGCAATCTTCAACAAGGAGGCTAAACATTTTTTCTCAAGGGACATCACAATCTGCTCGTGGTAAGAAATTCTCCTGGTAGAAGTTTCCAGAAGGGTAATGGGAGTGAAGAGAGATATTAACGGAATTCATAACATGATCAGAATTTCTAAAAGGGCGAATCAGCACGAATTGGTAAGAGTCAGGTGAAGCAGAGATCAATCAGAGAAGCGTAGTTTCTGGGATACTGGGATAACGTATACTGGGATAACGCGTGGCAAAATCTACCATTTGCGTAAGATACTGAGTGATTGTAAAGTTCATGATATGGATGCTAGCAGTATCAGTGACAGAGTTTTTCAGCAACTTGGCGTTATTAAGGTCACCAAACGCAAATATATTTGCAAACGGATGAGAAGAAATGTCCTTAATTGAGAGAAAGAGAGAGAGAGAGAGAGAGAGAGAGAAAGAGAGAGAGAGAGAGGTTCGAATCCAGCATGAAGATGGGTATACAGGATTTCTCGACAATATTACCCGGTTTATATTCGAAATGTTATGTTTAATTACGAAAAAAACAACAAAAAACAACTATCTACTTAAATACGAGCATCCATTAAAAATGTTCTAAATAAATTATACACACACACACACACACACACACACACACATATATATATATATATATATATATATATATATAATGTTGTAAACATAAAAAGAAGTATTAATTTTCACATGGTGCGTTTTCATCAAAAATACCGTTGCCGCAAAATTCCTCAATATTCTCAATGTTCACTATGAACACACACACACACACACACACACACACACACACACACACACACACACACACACATATATATATATATATATATATATATATGCAACATAACATCCATCGAAAATACAACTATAAATAAAGTGTATATGGGATCAACTAAGAATACTTTTAAGCAGCGCTGGTACTTGCACCTAGCCTCATTTAAAAACAGCTTATACCGAAACCAAACATCCCTTTCCACATACTTGTGGAAGCTAAAGGATTCAAAACAGAAACCCAAAGTAAAATGGAAAATCCTAGAAAAAACTAGAACTTGCAACTCGCTTAATGACATCTGCCCTTTATGTCTAAGTGAAAAACTACACATTCTTCAGTACCCTAACAACAACGATTTATTAAACCGTAGAGACGAAGTATCAGTAATATGCAAACATCGCAAATATTTCTCTCTAAGATTTAAGTAAACAAAAAAAAAAAACAAAAAAAAACAACCCAACCGGAACTCCCCACCAAAAAACACAAAACCAACACTATAGATAAACAGAAAAATAAAACAAACCCTATACAATACCAACAAAAAATAATGCAGTTGCAGCAGAATAGTAGATAAATATATAAAAAAATATATTTTATATTTATAAAATATGTTTTATAAAGGATAGATTTTATAAAAGAAATATATTTCTTAAATATTATAAAATATTATATTTTATAATATTATAAAATAGTTTAAATATTATAGAATATTATAAAATATTTTGCTATGAAAGATATATTTTATAAAAAATATATTTTATAAAAACAAAAAAATAAAAAATAAAAAAAAGCACACACCCCAATACAAAATAACATAAATTAAATTAAAAAGAAACCAACCCCAAAACAAAACAACACCTACCAACCCCTAAACCAAATAACAACATGCAAGGCACCAGCAGCCTCAGCCCTCACAAGATTAACAGATTAACCTATCCTGAACTCAGCCACAAACAAACATTTAACCCTAAGACCTTAAAACGGTCAACAGAACTCAAAATACAGACCAACCCCTCTAACACCCCCTAACACACCATATATTGCAGGTAACATGTTTTTTTTCAAACAAATGTATTACTGGTAATATATTTAAAAAAAAAATATTGCTGGTATCGTAATATACTTAAAAATGTATTGCTAGTAATATTTAAAAAATGTATTACTTGTAATATTTTACTTTCCATATTCTTAAAAATGTATCGTTGGTAATATATTCTTTCCCCAAAATCTTATACTTCCATAGTATTTTGACCTCAGTTTTGGTGTTACCTATTTACCCATAGCTGGGACCCCAACAGATGCTACCAACCCGGGTCAAAGTGGACCTGGGCACAACAGCAATTAAAAGGTGGTTCCACTCCCTTCTAAACCTCTCAATCAAAGGCCTAGATGTCGAATGCGGTTTATCGTCATACGCAGAATCCGGATGTAATTTATAGTCAAACCGAGAACCACTCATTCGGAAAGGGGGAACCCTCTGCAGATCTTCAGTCGAATTTAGTTTGAAGCCCTTGTCGACAGGACTTTGGAGATGTAGAATCGCCTCATAGGGAAGAATTTGTTTGAGAGTTGCGAGGTATCCTTTGGAAGACTAGTAAATGAATAGGAATAACTTGTCTTTGCAAATCTTAAAAAGTTTCTAAAACGTTTCTAAATACAACTTCTACTTTTCGTATTCATTCAGGACGTGGGCGATTATGGTTCTCCCCTAAATCCTGTCATTTGCGTATTTGTAATTCTTTATCATTTTTTATTTTGTGCTATCCTTCCTGCAGTTTTATTTTTCTGTGACTTTTAGCAACATTGTGTCTTCCGTATATGTTATACTTTTAAGATTATAGTTGCCAATAATGAAACCTGGTAAGGCATATAATTCTCTCAGGATTGACTCAGTTTGAATAAGACCGGCAAAAAGAGACACTGCTGCCACACGAACCTTTTTATTCTTGTGCAGTTACTGAATTCATCAGTACGCATGTGGTTTGCTGCCAGTATAAATTCTGGAATAGTTTTGATATACTTCCTAAATAAACAAAGCTTATTTAACAGTTTAAACAGTTCTTTCAGTCGTGATTTATCAGACGCTTTTGCATGATCTTTAAAAATTAGATATACACCCTTCTCAGAATCCAACAGAAATCAGAAAACCTCAGGGAGTACATAAACATGGAATTAGAATATAAGAAATAGTCAAAAAATTGTCTAAGAGGATAATTTTATATCAGTGACAATAACTCTTTTCAGGAATTAGGACGAAATTGATTCAAATGTTTATAAAATTTTGCACATTAATCTCCAAATGTGGCAGCTTCCATCCAAACATAACATGGTTCTCCTTGAACAGATTTGTGTAGTTGCATTTATTTTCTTCTGGTTGCATGTGGCAAACTAGATTCTTGCAGTTTATTCCTGTTCCTACTATCAGGTTCGAATCTAGCGTAGGTCCGAAGATAGCCTTCTGTTCGATATCTTTGGTTTGACTATTGCTCTGTTAGCTTTATCAACTTATGACAACCAGCAAGAGTTAGAAACATTTTACACTTGGTCATCCACTCGGATCCAAGGATGTCTGTCTACCAAGGCGGGTAGCTAATCCCAGTTGCGGACGCATGCTCAAGCACATTTATGTTTGTTTAACACCCTCTGAGAACCACCTGTTGAGCAGATCTATACCTTTTCAGCTTCAAAATGATAATAATCAACTTCAAAATGGGCTTATTTTCAGGTAAAAAAAATAATTAACTCCAAAATAGATTAATGAACTTCAAAATGGATCAGTCAACTTCAAAATTGATGTCAACTTCAAAATAGATTAATCAACTTCAAAATGGATTAATCAACTTCAAATTGGAAAACAACTTCAAAATGAGAAATAATTAACTTCAAAATGGATTAATCAACTTCAAATTGGTTCAATCAACTTCAGAATGGAACGATCAACTTCAAAATGGGTTAATCAACTTCAAATTAAAAAATATCAAAAACCTAAAACAATCAACTTCAAAATAAGAATAAACAACTTCAAATTGGAATAAACAACTTGAAATTGAGATATTTTTTGGTTAAATGAAAATTATTTTTCAATTAATTTACCCCATTAGTAAGGAAATTGACTGTTCGTATTTATTATATAGATGAAGAAAAAAACCAAAATACAAACAACTTAGAAGCCAAGAAAGCATTGGTTGAACCTACAATAATGTAGGACGAGAAAGTTCCGTATGGGCAAAAATGATGATTGATGATGATGATGGAGAAACCTATGCAAAAGAAGCTGAAGAAGAATTAACAACAGCTCCAAAGAGGACTTATCTCAAGAAAACTATGGCTGGCGAAAAAAAAAAAAAGGACCAGATTTTAGCTGCACATGCCGCAGCAGGAAATTGGAACAGCGTATCGTTGGTTAGACCAGGGTGCTGACAAAAGTGACTTTAGGGGAGGAGCAAGAAAATATAAAATTACGCAAGAGCATAAGGATTTCATGGCCGAATGAACTGAAAACTCTCCTAGGGTCACTCTTCAAGACATTGTAAATAAGTTGGTAAAAAAGTATGAGGTTCGGGTGACACAAGAATGCATAAGAAAGCACTTGGACTCCATGACCTTTACTTTAAAAGCGATTCATTATGAACCGGAAGCTGCCAATAATAATGTCAATAAGGCTAAGCGTAAGGATTACACAGTAACTTTATTAGAATTTCAGTCCTAAAGTGTGCCAATTCTTTATATGGATGAAACCGATTTTAATCTCCATATTTCAAGAAGAGAAGGTCACTTTAAAAAAAGCACGAGGTGCACTACAGTTGCGGCCGGATCCAAGGGAAATAACATCCACGTTATTGGATGTATTAATAATAATGGATTAATTCATCAAAAAATTAAAAGAGGTTCTTTCAAAAAAGAAGTTGCGAAAGAATGAACCAGGGAGTGCCTTAGAAAGGCAAATGAAATTTATGAAAAGGGAGTTGTTGGGATTTTAAGAGGTGATGGCCAGGGATCTTTAACTACTAAAGAATTCTGCCTCAGCAAGTTAGATGCAATGATCTCCGAGGCAATTAATAATATTTCCCCTGAGACTTGCACTAACTTCGTATCTGGAATACAGAGATTAACTCCCTCTGTAATTAACTTAGATGATATAATCTTTTAAATAAATTTCTTAGAAACGTTTATATTTTTTTATATGCCTTTTAAGTAAACATAAAAGAATAAAAATTAAATCTATTAGTCAATTTGAAGTTGATTATTTCTCATTTTGAAGTTGTTTTCCAATTTGAAGTTGATTAATTCATTTTGGAGTTGATTTTTTTTTTTACCTAAAAATAAGTACATTTTGAAGTTAATTATTATCATTTTGAAGTTGAAAAGGGATAGTTACAGATTCTGGGAGAGAGCGCGTGAACAACAGTCTGAGCAAGTCGAATACGCTCAAACCCTCGTTAACGATGACTTGAGCCTTCGTGTTAGCACAGCCATCGACGGTCCTCAATGGGAGCCGTCTACTCAGTTTCACTCACAAGGCTTTGGTTAATCTTTGATATGATTTTCAGGCGCACGCTGGGATCGCCTCCTCTAGCCCGATAAAATCAAGAAGTCACTTTTCTGACAAATCGACCATTGTGAAAATCGAACGCTGGTTTCATGGTCAGAAAGCAAACGTTCTAACCACTCGGCCACGCGTCTCTACGAAAGCTTTCCTCCTTTATATGGAGAGTTTAATTGTGCCAGATAGCAATCAGAAAATTATAACCTCTCTATCCGTAGTTTATTTTTTAAATCGGAGATTTTCCATCTCCGAGAGAGATTGCATTTACCTTAGCTATGGAGTTAAATCTAACCCATATATTTTGCCGTAAGACAGAGGACGTTTGAAATCAATGCCCTCCTAGGTTAACGAGTTCCAACTACAGACAATTTAAGCTTACGAAGTCTGAATATTTTGAGATATATATAATCGATTTTTAATATACCCTCGTCACATTCAAAAACTGTCATTATAAGCTCTTGTTTAAAATTGTTTTCGTTTCCGCATCTAATATATTAGAATGCATATATAAAGACGGTCAAGTAGAGAATCGTCTTCATTTTAGTATATGCAATATTTCCATACATATTCAGTGCAAATAGATTATTTTTCCGAGAACTGAGACAATGCGTATTCATTTCTAGGGGATATTGTGCAATTTTCATGCGTATAGCTTTACGATATCAATCTGTAGAACAATAATATTTCAAGAGATCGATAACTTTATTTTAGCTCTAATGAGTGTTTACACAACTGAATAAATTGTTTCTGCAATTTTATTTCTTTAGAAGAAATCGATGTATGATTGATGCACGTTTTTAAGATGATCAGTTCGAAATGATGTTAAAACAGAAGAAAAATTATCAATCATTTATTGTTGTTGCTTCTTTGTTTGACAGTTGTAATCTTCAGCTGCATAAAAGTTCTTTTTACCTATTTCTGTTTATGATATTCCTCTTAAATTCGTTAAAAAGACGGATTGACTCAGAGAACGTATTCTTTAGTTAGTCGTAAGAAACGTTGACTAATACATGAATTTGGTCGGATAAATTAAGAAACCAGTACAAAAGCATCTGTCTTTAATAGAATCTATCTATTTTTTAAAATTTTAATTATGTAATTTATAATAGAAATATTTTATCAATTTAAACTTCTCCGCGTTTAGGGTGGATGGCTTAATATAATTGATTGATGGATTCATTTTCTACAGTTTATCAACCATTTGCAGGTTATTTAAAGCCAGAAAATATTCTTGTGAGTGAGAATGTTTTTAAAGATAATAATGATTTAGTGATATAAATGTTACTAATCCATAGCTGTAGGGAAGAAGAGGTGGATTCATGCCTTTTCCCAAGGATATTTGCGCGCAAGTTAATTTAAAGAACCCAAGTGGAATTAGATTTAGATTCTCTGATTGACAATTCTGAGTCTTTATCCATTATACTACCCATACATACTAGCTTACAGCACCTGATCTTCTAAGATCACCCCTCAGGCTCGACGTTGTTTAATTTCGCTAATCGTACGGGAATCGGTGTTTCAACGTAATATGTCTGTTAACCTTTTGTTAGTATGGTTTAGTTCATAGATTTAATTTTATTGTTGCCTTTTATCCCAACACTTGATATACTATACCAATTTTGCAAAGAAAAATAAACAATATGACGAATTAAAATTAATAATAAAATCATAGTAATCATGAAAATTTATTGACTTCGGATATTGAGCGAAAACAAAAATGTCAGAAAATAACATTCAAAATTTTTTCTATGAGCCATTTCTCTTCAGAAGATTCGCGATCATGGCTCTTTACAATTTCCTGTACTTTGTAGCTTTCAGTAAAATTTACTTTTTTGCTATTTCTTCAAAACCTTGTTCGGCCAACTGTTTACATAAAATACATAAAGACGTTATTCGTTGTTTTCCTCTAATCCTTTTACTTCTTTTACATTCAGTATCTCTTATGAGAGTCAAGTTTTCTAAGTTTTCTTTCTTCATTATGTAACCTAGAAATAACAACTGTCCCTTTCTGATGTCAATTATAAGTTTCTTTTCTTTCATTCATTTTCCCTAAACCTTCGTCGTTGCTCACATACTCAGTTCATAATATTCTCAGAATCCTTCAAGAGAACCAGATTTCTACTGACTCAAGTCCCTTCTTTATTTTTATTTTTTTTTTTATAAGCGTTTCACCCCGAGCAACGCATGTCACTGCCACTACTGCGAAGGGGGCTACGTAGAGTGGAGAAAGGATGATTAAATATAGGAAATGTCAGAGGGTGGGTGATAGGCGGGTAAGGATACCGAGAATGAGGGTTGGGTAGATGAGAATGTTCTGAGAATAATTGGAAGTTAGTGTGATAGGAGGTGTCTATTGACCCTACATTTAAACACCTGGAGATTGTAACTGTCGGGAAAGCAGACTTGTGGAAGGGAGTTCCACAGGCGGGAAGCGCGAGAAAAGAAGCTGTTGGAGTAGAATTTACGGTTACATCTTATTTGTTTAACTGTAAAAGGGTGGGACCTAGTTGCTAATCTGGTATCTCGTGTAAATGCGTGCTTAGGCGGCACCAGTGATCTAAGCTCATCGGAGCAGTAGCCATGAAAGTACTTGTAGAAGAGGCACCGGGAAGCCAGATCACGCCGGTGAGAGAGTGGCTGCAGCCGGTCTGCCAAGTCAGTATCAACCACGTTACAGATCCTCCTTTGTATTTTGTCAAGAAGCCCAAGGAGAGCAGCAGGGGCACCCGACCAGATATGGCAGCAATATTCAATACACGGGCGGATGGTAGATTTGTATATGTGCAGAATAGATTCAGGTGGGAAAAACTTCCGGGCCCTGCACAGGGAGCCGACTTTCATAGCAGCAGATTTGGCAATGGATTCGATATAGTCATTCCATTTGAGGTCCGCCGAAAGTCCGCCAAAAACCGGTGGTTAGTTGATAACAGCTTCGTTTTAGAGGCATTGAATTATATACGAAAAGATTATCCAGCATTAATTGCTATATAAAGGAACGGATTTTATACAATAATTCAGTTTTATTTGTTTGTAACGAAATTTTCCTTGGCTTAGCTTTTAGAAAGCATCTTTCAGTATCACATTTACTATCTTTCTGGTAATACTCTTCTCAGGAGTCCTGGATATGACGTATGTGTCTTGGGATGTATCAGTCATGGAAATAAATTATATACGTCAGCAAGGTTTTAAAGAGCGTGGATACACCTGTTAATTGCTGGGTGCTAGCAAATTTTAGGATCTCAACTATGAGGAAATAATAAATAGCAAATCTAGGGTCAAAACATTATGAAAGTATAAAAATACTTTTTATAGTAAAATGCCAACAGTACATTTTTTTTATAATAGTAGTATTATCAGTAATATATGTTTTGTAAAAATATCACCAACAATTTTTGTACTGAAATTCTTCAAAAAATCAAACTAAATTTCAATATATAGCTTCAACATAAAACATACATCACTGCCTCTAGTAATTGTGTGTGAAAAACATATATATGCACAAAAGCTAGGTATGATGTACCATGTGTTCGATTGTGAAAACAGAATAACATATATTTTTATTGCTTTAAAGCATACAAGAAAATTAAATTTCGACATTAAAGGATCTATCAGGCTTTGATATGCTGGTAAACAAAACAAACAAACAATTCCCAGATGCATCATCTAAAACAGTTCAAGTAATTATTCTATCATTTATTTTTAATGCCAGATTCCTTTATAACGTAGACGATCATTATTCTAAACATATTGGATTATTTTGTTATCTTCGAATTGTCATGATTTCTTTACAAACGTAATGGAATAGTTTTTGTTGAATTTTCGATTGTTTGAATCTAGAACATGCTTTTTTTAGACTGACTGCCACTTAAGAATACAGAACACTTTCTCTCGTCCTATTTAATCCATAGCTGGAGCGAAGAAAAAGCGATAAACGCATACCTTTGCTGAAAGTATTTTTTGCAAACGTGAACGCAATAAACTAGGCCGTGTTTTGGACTCAATTCTGCGATTGATTTTTCCGCACCAATTATTACTTTAGAGCAAATCATATTAGTCGGGAATAAATCATACATGACGTAGAGAATTACAACAGATTTTGGATAGAATTACTGCAGATAATGTTTTGCATGATCATCAATCCGTGATTGAAGCTGTTCTCCGTGAGAGATGGACTCTCGAAATGTGGCGTTCAAATCTTTTTAAAAGCAATTTCGGTTTGGTGCTGTTTACTTCACTAGTCAAAATGTAAATTGCTTTCCAGTGATCTTACTTACAGCAGCTGCAATAAGAGAGACACGGAAATAATAGTCAAATAACATTGGTAAAAAATTTAAACATTTAAAAATAACCATCAGAGAATGTGTCCTCCTGTCAACAAAAAAAAAAAAAATAATAACGCCCCAGTTTCAGATAAAACTGTATTTACGTTACAAAAATTGATACATTTATATATGAGGTGCAGGCTGTAGTGAGCAAAATGCATTCACTCTCGAAGTGATAAATGATAATGCAAATATAATTCTTCGTTCGTTTGATGAAGGAAAATCTAGGAGTTAACTAGTCGGGATCATCGAGGCAATGCGAACGATCGTTTATTTATTTTTTATTTATTTATTTTTAATCATATCACCCCGAGCAAGGAGGTAACGCCACTGATGTGCAGGGGGCTACATAGGAGTGAAAAGGTTGGAAAAAAGAAACCCGGAAACTACATCCTAAACAGGGAACAAGAGATGAGCCTCTTCACCTATTCAATAGAGATTTAGTCTATTTACTCCAATTGAAAAAAAAAGAAAAAAGTGTTAAGATTGGAAAAGAGAAAACCGGAAACCGCATCCTAAACAGGAAACAAGGGATGAGCCTCTTCACCTGTTCAATACACAGTATCAGCTTCGTCAGGGCTACATAGAATAATCGAACCTAACAATTAATATATCGTTAGAGAAAAAGTACCCAACTCCCACTGTCATGATCTATCTTTAAAAGAGTCAGTTTAAATCGATAATGGAAGATTACCGCCGTATCTAGTTTGGTTCTGCCCAATCCTCACTGTCCAATCTCGACTGAATTCAAAAGCGCTAACGATGCCTTATGGGGGATCAATTACTCTCCGCTCTGAAACCCTTATCCCACCAATGAAATGTTGATAGTCACGACTACTTTATGGTTATTACTATGACAAATGTTTAGACGAGTTACATTCCTTAGTTCCCTCAGGCGAGAGCTTCATAGCAAGGATACACTATAACATGTCTATGGTGAAAAGATATCTACATTCCTATCGTTTGAAAGGAGCTAGTTCTACTCACTTTCTTCCCCAGGGGTGTTGCCTTGTGGAGCATACTCCTAAGAGTACTTCACAGACAGCTACAATCTTGGTCCTTTTATTTCTAGAGTCAACCGTTATCTATCTTACTAGTCCTCATAATATACATTTTTCTTACTTCCCCTCTCGCATAACAGTATCACTCAGTAACCATCTACTTTGAGTGGCCCTCGGACCTTGTACTGGATGAAGTAAGTGTAAATAAAAAAAAATATTTTGAAATGAATATTTTGCCACTAATCAATATCAATTTAATAATTCGAATTATATTTTAGTAGAAAACACCTAACCATGGTATTTTTGCTATACCACTTGATACATGTTTTATTATAATTTTTCTCTTGTGTTCAAAAGATTCTTAAACATTCATCCCTTTCATTGAATTTTGAGCCATATTTTTGCGTATGAAATTCTTTGAAAATTACTTAACGTAAAAGTCCAGCAACAAAATATTGCAGTCTTTAATTCATAATTTTGCATTCACTGGATAAATGTGAAGTGTTTAAGCACTTATACAAATTTTTAGTTTTAATAATAAGTATGTTTTACCAAAAAGTATAAAAAGACAAATATAAGTTAAATCTATTTAAGTATTAATTTCTCAAAAATGTAATCTCAACGAGACGGGGAAATCTTATTAGAAACATAGAAAAGAGTACTGGAATGTTATGTGAGTTCAGTCCTTCAATATGGCAGCGAATGCTAGGCAATCTCACCAAAGATGAAGGAAAAAACTGAAGCATCTTAAATGTGTTTTACAGAAGGATGCCGAGGATACCATGAACCGAGCATGTGATCGACGACGAGATTTTAGAGAAGATGGAAACGAAAGGGATACTTATAATTAACATCAGTAATTGACAGCTGTGGTTTGTGGAACAAGTAATGATGAAAGGCGGTTTAGAGAATTTGATACTCACAAGAAAGATAGGGAGACAGAGAGACAGGAGAAAACAATGCATGACATACTTGATGGATTTGAGAAAATTAATGGCAGAGCCGGAGTTATAGGAGTAACAAGAGAAAGCGTGTTAAGTGCTACACGGGATGATGTGGAAGGCCATGGTCGCCTACGCCCGAAAAGGGTAGGTTACATAGAAGAAGTAACCTAACAAAAAGCAAACTTTCAATTTTGCGTTTTCAGAAATCTGAATGTTTTTCGAAAACACTTTTCTACTTCTTCCTTGTTTTGAATATTCGGCCACTTATTGATCGAAATAAATGAAAATTTGTAGGATATAAATCTTATGAGTATGGAGGACGCGGAACCCCTATCTTCTTTTTATTTTTGGGGGGTTTGTTATGCAGTGTTTGTACTTGTATTAACATACTGAATAAAAACACCTTTTTTATTAGTCAAAGATCATTTCATGTTTCAGGAGATTGTAATGGATTACACTTTTCATATTTTAGTTTAACACACCGAAGAAATTTACCAAATAATGATAATAATAATGAAAATAATAATAATAATAAAGAGAAAGAAACCATAAGAAATTTGTATAAACAAGTTTTTTGTGGATTCTTTCTCGTTATAAATATTATTATTCGGTATGTTAAACTAAAATTAAAATATGAAATCATTTAAAATAAAATCATTTAAACATCTGCCATAGTAATAATTGAAATAAACATCGCCTAGACCTGGTCACAGAGATAGGACCTGTAACAATTTTATGAGATTTTACAATACACACAGACAGAACCATCAAACTAATAACACATACTTCGTGATCAAAGACCACAAAAACAAAATTTGCTTTCTTACTGACATAGCATTCTTTTCAAATTTTAATGTACCTTTGAAGATCTTCAAAAAACTTTTAAAATACAAGGATACTGAAGTTTAAATCTAAAAAAATTGTGGCACATAAAGAAATAAAAATTTCCTGTTGTAACTTGAACCCTTGGACTGATGGGAAAAGGTTCCAATAGACACATTGACGGGAGTAGTATAGCCTATGCCTTAAAGAAATGCAAAAACAATTGTCCTCATAGTTACAGCTCACATGTTACGAAGAGATTTATCGATGTAAAATGTATGTGATCTTAGTGTATTTAATTTTTGTGTGGAAGACAATTGTACCATACATGCAATAATCAAGGGGGTTGCAGTCTGGTGAATTAGATGGCCAGAAATAAGGGGTGATGTAGTCGCAGAAATTTGGCAGACATGACTGGTTCTTGTGTGGCACGTTGCAGAATCCTGTTACCAGATATAGGTTCTTTCAGCCGCCACACCCTTGACTCAGGGCTGCACTACCTCCTCCAGGCACTTAATGTAGTGTTCCGTGATGAGTCTGGGGCCCTCACCGACAAATAAAGAAGTTCCTTTCTTATCAGAACGATCAGAGGGAGTTTACCGAGTTGTCGTACCTTCGTAATCATCATTAGACTCAACCAATTTTTTCCGAATCTTCTGCACTGTCCTCAGACTGACACCGAGGCACTCTGATATGTTCGTACTGGTTCATGGCGCTTTTCTTTTTCCAGACGTTGCCTAAATGATCCTCTGCAGCCGATAAAATCAAAAACAAACAAATGCGCATGCGGGAAATTGGGAATATAAAAGGGCGACAATTTACCCATTGCACCCTGTGTAGCAGTCAAGGTGATTGAGAAAATTACAAACTAATCAGTTTTAAAAAGTTGAAACAGCAAGAATGTTTGGAATGCGGGAAGTGAATTTCAAAGTGATTCCCATAGGGATTAGCGCATTAAAACTGACTTCCTTGATCAGCTGGGGATACCATTCTAGGTTGGAGTCATCCAAAAATCGAATTTATTGTCACTGCCCTTATTTTGAGGAAAGTTTTTGTCTGAAGTTCTTGTTGTATGTTGATAGTTGTACTATATACGGTATATTCAAAAAGATGAAAAATATATGGTAATAACTATTAAAAGGTGTCCTTTTTTTTAAGTTTTTGTGTTTTTATTCTCAAATTTCCTTCTTTTAAATTTAAGAAATTTAACCTTGTAAAGTTCAGTGAAAAATGAGGGAAAATAGAGCCCAAGTTTTTAACGCTCAAATAGTTAAATGCTAAAAGCCGATATGCTTTGAAAATAAGTGTTTAGCTTTTAACAAAACGAGAACACCGACCAACAGCACAGCTGAAAATACGTAACTATCTAAACAAGCATTCATTCTTTTACTAGAATTTTTAAACCTAGTTTGTCATATAACCATTTCTTCAGACGGGTTCTCTTTTTTGTGGCACAGATTGCTTTCAATTTCATTCAATTTTTTTCGCTCATTCGTTCCTATTTCTCTTCGCTTACTATAATTATTCACAACTGGTTTTCTTTACAACTATATTCCTATTGAGCAAAACTCACTGCTTCAATGAGTTCTTTTCAACTTTCAGCTAACTTTACAAGTTTAATCCAGCCTTTGCAGACGTGATCACCGAACCATATCACTCGAAAATATTTGAAATAAAAATAGTTCGCAAATAAAAACCAAAATGACTTGTTGCTTGAGAGAAGAAAACATAGAATCAATATTATCACGAAAGTCAAGTGAATTTGCATTCGTGCAGCTCTTTATTTTGATTTATGCCGTAAATCATTCGAGTGTACCTAATAAATTAAGATTAATCAATTAAGTTGACTAGCCATTATACTAAACTTTTTTCCCCATTTGTGCTTAAAGACACAAATATGACCTGAATAAATAAGAACACTGAGCTCATGCAGTCTATCCAGCATCTCTATCCACACACCAATTCCCGCTGCATTTGTTACTATGGTAACACCCTCTTCACTGCACGAGGAATTCTTATAGGAAGGTACGCATGGAAAAGTCTATATTGAGAAGGATGACAAGAAAGATGTTGTCCAAATTCGATCATCTTATCAAAAAAAAAAAAAATTGCTGAAGAGTTGTAGTTGATCTAACCTAAGCCCACAGCATAAGTGACTGCAGAAAAATGACATGAAAGAAATAACGAACAGACTCAACAGAGGAAGGATAAATATTCACTCTGATAAAAGCAATCGACTTGAATTCGATCGTCTTCTTCAATCAGTGGGTAACTGGAGCAGGAGATAATTTGCACTTATAACGCCTTTAAAAGAAAACGACTTTTCTACATGCCATCAGCATGGCTGATGCTAGACTCTGGTAGAGCAATACAAGGCGCCTTCTTGGACTCCCGTTTATAACTAACTTGAATCCGGGCGGTTATATCGAATCAATAGCTGCATCTACTACAAATAAGTTTAGTCACTTCGTATTTGCATAAAACTTTTCACGCTAGAATCCATCTTGCACGTTTACAAATCTATAATTCGTCCGTGAATTGAACCATATTGCAATATCTGACCTGGAGCTCTTGATGTTTATCCATGAGATTCTTGGCAAAATCCAAAGACGGATCTTGACCAGAAAGAGATCTCGACTTCAGTTACTTTCTCACCGACTTGACGTAGCTTATCTCTGTTTTTTCTACAAATATTTTCATGGCAACTGCTCTAATGAGGTTTTTTCCTGGTACCCGACTACATGAATTTACGCTACTAAATTAGCATGTTGGTTCCACTTTGTTGCATGTGAAATAGCTAAATAGCCACTTCTACTCCAAAGTGTCTTTTCCCACACTTCCTACTGAGGAACTTTTTTCTGTTTTCTTGTTTCC
This sequence comes from Ascarosepion bandense, assembly GCA_037127315.1. Lineage (NCBI taxonomy): Eukaryota > Metazoa > Mollusca > Cephalopoda > Sepiida > Sepiidae > Ascarosepion > Ascarosepion bandense. The sequence continues at coordinate 8,597,135 of JBBBDQ010000239.1, read as the reverse complement.
TTGATAAATACAATGTTCAAAAATGCAGTATCATTCGCCATCTACTGTCTTCTTGAATTCTGGACATCTTTTGTTCTTTTCTTCAGTCCTTCTTAGTCCCAGTCTTCTTTTTAATTTTCACCTTCACTCCATGCAACCCCATGTGTACTAGTAGCATTCCTGCCTTGCTATGAAATAAAATGCATATAATAATCTGGGATTTTGATATCCATTAAAAACCAAACCATATAAACGAGATCGTATTGATAATTATATACAACCTACAACAGCAGATGAAAGTATTAAACGAAATTAGGACTGAGAAATTTTTAAAATGATTCTGGAGATGGTTTAAGAAATCAGGCATGCTTTTAAATTCGATTTTTTTCAATTAGCATAAAATTAAGACAACACAGACATTATTGGTTTTATTTTTAAAGTCAAATAATTCAGAACTTATTTATGCTTTTGTAAATTAAATGTATTCTCTGTTACATAGAATTTCTATTTATGCTTATGTAGGTTTGATTTTTTTAACACCTGAAAAGGACAACATAGAAGAAAATATTGAGAAACACTTTTCTGACCTTGGTAATGGTTGGATTAACAAGAACGAACCTGGAGAGTAGAGGAGACATATTGTCACTGAAATCTCCAGGGATAACACAGAAAATGTTTCTGTAATTGATGTAATCGAATATACTGAATTCGAATTATTAATAAAAAATTATCAGGTTCTTGGAATGTAGAATAAAATATTTTTGTTCGATTATTATGTAAGAAAAGTGTAGATTTGGATTTACATGTGACAGAGCGGTGATCAGCGTGCACATGCTGATTAAGATTGGCGTGACTTGTTTAAATTACAGACGCGGACGTTGTTTCACTTTCGCTCAATTACCTTCATGCAAAACAATTTATGCAAACTATGAATCTCTCTCCAATTAACTGGTAAGAACAGAAAAATCAAAACTATGATACTGGTCTCTAGTATATGTAAATTTGGCTGTTAACCAGTGTAGAGAATGACAACTCTGAATTCGAAAGTAATTGGTGATAGTAGAAGCAACCCATCATCAAATTCACATAGACACAGAAGCCATTGCAGGGACACAGTATTGACGCTGTGGGTGTATATTCTACTGGGGAGTTCACAGGGTTCCAAAACTACAGCAACAGCAAAAACAACGACAACGAATACGTTTATTTTTTTAGGAAAATGTACGTGATATAAAATAATCGAAATTACTTTATTTCTGTCATAAATATCATTTTACTCTGAATGCTAACGGTCTTATGCAAACCAGTACTGTCTTTCACGTAGGTCGTGAGGCTATATCTCACAGGGAGTCTACATGTGCATGGAGATGAAAGAATTGGTACAGTAAAAGACATTCTTGTTTTACTTTCCTTGTTCCTAGCTTTACACCAGAAATAAAATAAATGGCTTATTTTTTCATCTCATGTTGTCCATTTGCTGGTCACGTGGAATAAATCTCTATCACCTCAAAAAATGTTATTTCAAAATAGATTTCGTGAGTAATTCACAGAAAGTATTTTATTCATATTATAACGCAAGAAACAGTATTAATAATGTAATAATGATGAGCATCCAATCTTCTCACTTTGTTTTTTTTTCAATTGGAGTAGATAGATCTATCTATCGCCCGGTTCACACTCCACCCATGTCTATTGAACAGGTTAAGAGGCTCATTCCTTGTTCCCTGTTTAGGATATGGTTTCCGGCTTTCTCTTTTCCGATCTTTTCACTATTACGTAGCCCCCTGCACATCAGTGACGTTACCGCCTTGCTCGGTGTGATACGATTAAAAAAAAAGTTCGTTGTAGTCAGGTGTCGTCGATAGCCTATGCTCTACTGCGATGAGTTTTAGGGTTTTTTTAAGTTTAGGTTTAGGAAGATCACCCTACCTCAAAAAAATTCAAAAGTGCTTACGCGACATTTTGGGTGATGAATCATTTTCCAACCTGCAACACTTATCCAGCAGACGAAATGTCGCCAACATTTCATTACAATATGGCAGATGTTCGGACGAGTTACTTTCTTTAGTGCCATCAGCAGCAATCGTCACGATGGCTAATCATCTTTATTTACTTTGTGTTTCTTTGATAAAAAGCAAGCTCAGGTCTGACAGAATCTTACCTATAACTGTGAAGTAAAATATCCAGTGAATGCTTCCCTGACAACAACAATATTGGTCTCTTTATGTCTAGGATCAACGGAAATCTATCGTACTCATCTCCATAAAACTCGCTTCCCACTCCATTACAATTTCACTCAGTAGCCCTCTACCTTAAATATCTGTTGTGGCTTGTATTGGGTAAACTAGCAGTAAAAAAAAAAAATGAATGAAAGGCAAGTGCTGCATGGATCAAACGCAGTTCGTTTTAGGAAAAAGCTGCCTGAATAAAAAATGGTCTTCTTATGTTTTGAAGGCGGAAAAACTGACGGTATGTCGTCTCATAAATGTCTGATGGGATAGAACTGAAAAATGGAGCTCATATGGACATTTTCTATGGAAATAGTGACGCGCCTGCAACGTTGTATCTTTGAGAAAGAGGTTGAAGATTAACGCACCCTACCTCCATTAAGACCGCATAAAAGATCCGGAACTCCATTAAGACTGAAAAATGGTGTCTAAATGTCTCTAGCCTAGACAGAGCAGAAATACTCAATTTTTACTTTAATCTGATTCTTGTAAAGACAAAGAATAACAAAAGGCGCGAGATACATTGAGAGTTACCGAAGTAGATTAAAGGTTTGTTGACTGATCTTTTTTGCGTCTATCAACATCAATGGTTAGAAAGCTTGTCTAACTAGAACCTGTAACAAGGGAGTAGTAAGTTCGATCCTCACTGGATACTCCATACTTTCGTCCTTGTGCTACATTTAAGTGACACTTAGAAAATCAGCTATCAACGTCAATGGGATATTTCATGAAAAAATCTAAATATTTTGCACGCAATTTATGCCTTCAACTATTGCTGTTTTATACATCATTTTAATATTTTAGAGTAAACGTATGTTTTTAGATTTATAGATGATTGTATTGTTGGTAATTTTAAAAAGTGTTTTGCTGGTAATTTCACTACAAAAATGTACGTTTAATAATTTTTTATAAAAAATGTATTGCTGGTAATTTTTCTATAAACATTTTTTTTTCATAATTTTAGTGTTGCATTGATTGTCATTTTGCTATAAAAATGCATTGCTATTAATAAAAATATGTGGCAGGGGATCACTGTTTGGGGCCTTAACATCTGCTACCGTTTCGGGTTAGGATGGACCTGGGAACAACAGTAGTTATGTCCACGCTTCACAAAACCTCCAATCACCTGATTAGAAGCCTTTCTTCCGGATCTAGTTTATCGTCATACCCAGGCCAAACAAATTAAAGTGTTACCACAAAAGCTTGCTATAATGAATACATTATTATATATTACACATTATATTAACTTTCTTAGATCTGTAAACTACCATGTGGAATACAGGGAGACAGTTTCACAATAGAAAGTATTATTATCCTGGATTCTATGTCAAGTATATTTTTTTAGTGTTAGAGTCATGGTTATTTTACCCATTTTAACAATAATAATATTGCAAGAAAAAGAAATCAGTTAAATCAAAGATTTCAGCCTTGCCGAATAGTCATCGTTTCTCAGTGAAACCACTAGACATCTGGTGCATGCAAGCGTATATTTGAAAAATAGATAATAAAAATAATATAGGTATCCAAGAATAACCACCTGATGTCGCTGGTGTGAAGATGCAAATAACTGCATCTGAAGACACATGCTCACAGACAAACATGAATAAAAAGCCAAATGCGACTTTTCGTGGCCTCGATTTTTACTTTACTATATTTCATGTTTATTTTAAATTCTTAGTTTGCTTGTTTATTTTTTTCCGAAGGCATGTATAATGTCAAGTAAAAGTTTCTTCAGATTACGAAGTCAGCCTCCGGTATCAATAGCCGTGGGAAATGTCTTTTCCTATGGTTTCTTTTATGGTCTGGGTGCAGCCGTGCTGATCTGAAGGGAAAAAATAATGCTGTATACACGCACAAATGCTCACGTAGAGTAATGCCCACAACACAATAACGGATTGAATTACAGACGAAAAACACACACAAAAACATCATATATATAAATACTCGTAAAACAAACTCGGACAAAAACACGCTCATATAAACGGGCATACACGTATACATATCTGAATTTGTAGGCATAGATATCGTGATAAATTTATACACAGGTGGACTCGCATATGATACATTAACTCTCATAAGTGCATGCGTGTACAAGACAAAAACAGAATTTTCTACTTGACACGCATTGCAAAACACATCATTAGCACCAGCAATAAAAAATCAATGATTTTGAACATATCTATCTAAGTAAATGGTTACGTCTGAAGCCTAATGGCGAAAAACAAAAAAGTATTCAACGCAAGAAATATTTATTTTTCACCATAATCTCGTACTGTGTCATTATATTTAAACTACAGTTGAATATTAATCATATATATCAAATATTATACAGTGAAAACTTCAGATCACTATTTTCCTAATTTTGCAACATGGTATGTATTTATCGATCTAACCTCGCAATTTTTATATGCGAATAAGCATTCAAAACAAGTAATCACATTAACTTCAATGTCCAAACTATATCAAATCAATAACCACAAATGCTAACCCTTATAAGCCTACGAAGGGGTGATGAAACCACTAACACTATGAGCTATAAAACTTTGCATTTCTACCTACCTACATACATACACATACACACACACACACACACTCACACACACACACACACACACACACACACACATATATATATATATATATATATATATATATATGAGCTGAAGATTTGAAATAAATGCAATATGGTCAAATAAGGAACAAATAAAACTTGAATATTTATTTATTTATTTTGCGCCCCGTACATCTAAATAAATAATGTAATATTTTAAATATGTAAATGCTTTTCTACTTGTTCTTATTTATTATTATTATTATTATTATTATTATTATTATTATTATTAACCACATTTCTGCTGCCGCAAGCCTTTCCTTCATCCTTGAAAAGATCATCCAAAATTCACTGCCATACAGATGGATAGATATCACATAGAAATCTGGCACACTCTCTACTTGGTTTCTAATGAGATGTTGTCTCTCAGTACTCTGGTTAGTTTCTGAAATGAAATGCCTGCTTGGCCATCCCAATGCGTTCTTGGGTCTCAACATCGCATTTTCCATCCTCTGCCACAAAGCTTCCCAGGTATTTAAATTTCTTTACTTGTTTTATTAGAGTTTCTCCGGTATGTAGTTGGCATATTGTAGTTGGCATATTAGGGTCTTCTTTTTATTGATTACACGACATTCAGTTTTCTTGAAGTTTATGCTTTTTTTTTTCCTAGCGTTCTCTTGCTACTTTCTGTCGGTGTTCCAGCATTCTCCTTTTCGTGTCTGCTATCAGCATTGTGTCATCTGCGTATCTTAGATTGTTTAGATTGTGGCCGCCAATGACGTATCATGTCAAGGGTTTTATTTCTTTCAGAATTGTTTCGCTGTATACGTTGAATAGACCAAGTGAGAAAACAGATCCTTGTTTTACGCCCCTTTCCTTTTTTGTATACCTGCTGAATTTACTTCCTATCCGGACTCAAGCGGTTTGCTGCCAATATATATCTTTGATTTTTCTAACGTCTTTTCCGACGTTGTAGATAGAGGATCTCTATCAATTCTTTGTGGCGTACTTTGTCAAATGCCTTTGGGTAGTCAATAAAGCACATATAGGGTTTCTTCTGCATTTCTATTGCTCTTTCAGATAGCATTCTGAGCATGAATATCGCACTCCGCGTTCCGGTATCTTTAAGAAAGCTATACTGTTCTTGTCTTATATCTGGGTCAATTCTGCAGTGCGGAATCCGGATGATGAGTTTTGTTATGTGGCTTATTAAGTTGAGTGCTCGGTGGAGTTAACATTCCTTTGCACCTGTCTTCTAGGTAGTGCTTATGCAAATTGATCTGCTTAGGTCATCCGGTATATTGCCGCTGTTGTAGATTTTGTTTATTATTTTTGTGCGCCTGTCTATGCCGAAGTCTTCTAAGGGCGTCAACATCTCTATTACAATTCCATCGGGTTCTGCTGCTTTATTTCTTGCCGGTTCCACTTCGGTTTTTAATATTTCTGGTCGATCCGTATTTCTGTATACTGTTGGCTTCTCTCTCTTGTCGTGGAAGAGATCAGCAATATACTCGTTCTATCTCTGGAGTATTTTTTCTTTTTCTTGTATGAGTGCACTGTCTTTTGTTTTAACCCTCTAGGGCCATTCGTATCATATTTGATACAGTATGAAAACAAGCCTTGAAAAAAATATTTTCCTGAAAAATTTTTTAAGAGAAATATTTTATAAATTTCAAATGAAAGCAGTACTGACTGCTAAGTCAATTAATACCAAATGTTTCCTTATAGGGAAATACCAAATGTTTCTTTATAGGGAAATACTGTATCAAATATGATACGAATGGCCCTAGAGGGTTAATACATCCACTTGCTATGTAGGTCTTTTGTTCTCGCAGTTCCTTTATTTGTTTATGCATATCACCATTATTTGTCATGCTCAGTCTCTCTACTTCAACACATTTGTCATTCAGCCATCTTTCTTCAACCTGTCTGCATTTTCTCCATATTTCATTGTGTATTTTTTGTATTTCGTTCCATATCGAGGCATTGATTTTGGTCTCATTTGCATTAGGTCCAAAATCTCTTCAGTGATCCACTCAATTTTCTTCCGACGTGCTTTTCCTTTGGGATGATGTCGTTCGCCGATGACACTAGAGCTACGCTTGTTGCGTTCCATTTTGAGTTTCCGTTTTCAATTTGTCCTTCGTATTTCGATTTCACACTGTGTATTTTATTTCCTGCAGGTTTGAATCATTCACAGCGTTTCAGAATCTCTTGTTGATAGTAACATAATCAATTTGGTTCTTAATTTCTCCTCCTGCACATCTCCATGTTCATAGTCTTGTTGGGTGCTCTTGGAAGCAATGAACCCATTTCTCATCACGGCCATTGCGGCGACCTAGTTCACAATTTCCAACCATTTCATCTTCTCTCCCTTGGCAGATTTGGCATTGAGGTCTCCCATGAAGATTCTGACGTCTTGTGATTTGAATGTGCCTTGTCATAATCAAGCATGGAGTATAAGTACTCGATTTCTTTTTCTGTACTTTGTGTTGTCGGTGCATATACCATTATTACCGATATATTAGGAAGCTTCTCTTTCAGTTTAACTACTAGAATTTTTTGATATTCACTTTTTGCGGGAATTAATTGTAACTTTTTATAAATAAATTCAACCACAGTTTGGAACTTAAAAATGCCGCATTTATTAAAAACGTAGCTGAAAGTAATTCTCGAGAGTGCCGCTGTCGAAACATAAATTCGAGCCATTGATTTTTAAATAGCTCAGCTTCTATAAGAATCACCTCTTTTTCAAGACAACATACAAAGCATGCAAAAATAAAATAAAATAAATAAACTAAAAAGAAAACGGGTAAATTTATAATATTTTATTTTAAATATGTAATATATAAATTCATCCCAAACTGAATAATATAAATGTTAAGTATATTATGATAATTAAAAAAAGAACAAAGGCAAAAACAAATTTAACAACAATATAAATTGGCTTACTTTTTATTTGGCATTAAATTATGCCACATCGTGTTCTCCAAAATTTACCAAAACTTTTCAGTTAGCCTGGTGAGTGCTTCTTAAATTGAACAAATTTGAAAAGTTAACATTTTTAATTAAGTTTATGTATACTTGTTGCAAAATAAAATTCTTACTTTAGCCTTGATAAAGTCCACCAGTCAACGAAACGCGTAGGCTAAGATAAGTTTTTCGTTATCTTCATTCGTATTGCCTTTTTACAGACATATATTTAGTTTAATACGAAATTGCACACACACACACACACACACACACACACACACACACACACACACACACACATATTATATAAACATAATTTAATATTTAAAAATTCTACTTTTGATTTTTTCTTTAAATATGTATTAGTCATTTTTCATTAAACTTTTTCCTGGTGTAATATTATTCTGTCCAATAACTGGTTATTATATATATATATATATATATATATATATATATATATATATATATATGTATGTGTGTGTGTATGTTTGTCTGTGTGTGTATGTTTGCCTGTGTGTGTGTTTGCATGTGTATACCTGTGTGTATGTGTTTATGTGTGGGCAGTCATATGGTAATGTGATAAAACTTATTTTCAGACATGAAGAGTGAGTGTGTCTCGCGTGGGTGTCGATGAATTCGAGCTGATTATTTGCATGACATGCCATATGGATCGGATATTAAACCACATTTGTTATTTTCGAATGTGAAAGAGATTAGATGCATCGCTCAAAATGAAACTTATCTCACTTTTATTTAAGGCCATGTGCATCTTTGCAAACTCTGACCACAATGCGAAACATATGCAAAGCTAAACGTATACAGCATAAATGGATAAATTGTCGCATAAATTCCGCAACAATGAAAGCACAGACATGTAATTTTAAACGGACATATTGACAAAAATTACTCAAAATATCTTGAAATACTAAAGAGTAAATGTATTCAATATAATAGGCATTAGCTTCACCAAAAGCCGAAAGACAACTTTGGAATCTCCTGAACGGACTCCTTGATTAAGTTGGTGAAGCTGCCATATTCTTTACTTTCAGTTCATCTTTGGTGCTTCAAGGAGTTTTGTTAGTCACTCGCTCAACTTCACTCCACACAATAATCAAGGGTTTGTAGTCTGGGGAGTTAGATGACCAGATGTAAATGGTGATGCGGTCACAGAAAATGTCTGACAGCTATTGCCATGGTTCTCCTGCGTGTGTGCATAGTCCTGTCGCCATATATAGGGTCTTCCAGCACCCTCTTGACTCAGCACTATCTCATCAAGGCATGTGATCGAGGCCACTTTGTTGATTCTGTTGTCCTCATTAATAAATTCGGGAGTTCTTTTCTTATCACAGCAGAGAGAGAGAGAGAGAGAGAGAGAGAGAGAGGGAGAGAGAGAGAGAGAGAGAGTATCCTGAACTGCTGTACAATAGTAATCACCATTAGGCTCATCTAACTCTTTCTGAATCCCCTACGCTGTCTTCAGATGACACCCAAACCATCAGCAATGTTAGTATTGGAGTTCTGGCGTGAATGCCAAGCAGTACAGCATACAGTTTCCAAATTTTTACCGGAGTGAATTGCATCAGGAGGCTCTTTTTCCCACAGATAGTGATTCTTTCCTAACAGATGGGGCCTAACTGAACCTTTTATACTGTGTAGTCGACGAAATAAAAAATAAACTAACAAATGGCATACACGAAATTAAAAAATAAAAATGGCCTCAATTTACTCATTGTACTCAGTATTCCAGACCCACGTTCCGGATACCGTTATCCTTGTCATTGTGACAAGCTGCAACGTCAGCATTTAACTACAAACAAGGCTTTGAAAATTTATCGCAGAACACATTGAGTAAGACGTCTGTGTACACTTTTCCAGTTATGAGCTAAACTTGGGAGCACATCCAGTCTAGGAGACTGAAAATTCTGATTTCAAACCTGGGTAAGGCTTTTTGCACACTTCTTGCATATCTTCCCAAAGGTGTAGTTCTACACAAGCTAAGTTTCTTTTAAGAAGATCATCTATTTGTTCAACATAGTGATTCAGTTCTAAACTGAACTGTTGTATCCTTATACACCAAATACGCAACAAAATAACAATAGTTTGCAGTCTTGCTTTTTAACCTTTGGTGTTTATTTTAATCAAACATAAAACTGGCATTGGTAAGCATCTCAGTCACTAAGCAAATCGCTTACATAGAGCAGAAGGATAAACAGGATGATAAAATTCAATGAATGCAATCAGAGAGAGAAAGTAAGAGAGAGAAAAGAGGATTGAAGTAGCATAGTAAGAGAGGTAGGAAGAAAATAAACTGTGGTTGGAGGAAAGGTCAAATATTGACTAAAGAGACAAGCACATAAATACACGTACATTAAGAGAGATTTTACTTAGGAGAAAAGAATAAAAAGAGTAACTATATCAGCATCTGCATTGCTGCTGTTGTTGTTGTTGTTGTTGCTGTTTTTGTATGTGTGTTTTGTGAGCAAAGAGGAAGGATAATTTAGTGGAATACATTGTCAAAAATTAAAAGAAAAGAATGTCAAAGAAAGCAAATGAAGTTTAGATGAATTTATAAAAAGAGTATAAACTCACATATCTACTAAGTTGTTGAAATAAAAGAGAAATGAACAAATTAAAGATTGCGTGTGTGTTTGTGTGTGTGTGCGTATGTGTGTGTGTGTGTGTGTGTGTGCGTGCGTGTGGATGAGATAGATAGATAGATAGATAGATAGATAGATAGATAGATTGATAGATAGATTCGTTCTCTACGACATATCAACATTTTCATAGATAGATAGATAGATAGATAGATAGATAGATAGATAGATAGATAGATAGATAGTGGATGTGAGTGTGCTGTAAAGAAAGAAAGAGAGAGAGAGTGCGAGTAGAGGAAAATGAGTTAATAAGAAGAAGTGGTTCAGAGAGACGGAAATGTAGGTAAAATGACAGATACAGAGAATCAATGAAAGAGGGTGAGCGAGAGGGAGAGAGAGATTGGGAGTGAGACAAGGTGATTGAGAGATAATGATAATGAGAGAGCGGAAAAGAGATAGAGTAGATATGACATTAAGAGAGAGAATGAGAGAGATAATGGAAAATTATGGGTGTGAGGGATATATATATATATATATAAAGTGGATGAGTGGCACACAGAATGATGGAATGAGACAGCGAGAAAAAGAGAGAGAGTGAGAGAGAGGGGAAAGATGAAAACGTTATTGAAAAAAGTGGAGGAAGAAGAAACAATTTGAATGAATGGATAAGATATATAAAGAGTAGAACATAGAAAGAAAGAGAGAGAGAGAGAGAGAGAGAGAGAGAGAGATTCAATGAATAAATCAATACATGAAAAAAACAAAACATGTGGTAATGAGTAAGATCGATTTAAAGTAAAAGAAGAGAGTGAGAACCTGAAAGTGCGTTACACGAACAGCTATTATCTCGCAGATAATTTCCTGACTCAATGTTCTTTTTTTTCTTGAGCTTTTTATTCTCTATGTCTGCTTGTCTTTTTGTGCTTCTATCATAGCAACTGTTACGTCATCATCACGAATTCCGCCTAGGTGGCGTCATTGCAATGAATAAAAACGTCCACCATTACAAAGACGATTGGCGGGAAAACAGGTATTTTCTTCCATACGAGGAGGAATCAAAATGATTACGTTTTAGCATTTTAACCTTCGAAATTAAGCTAACACGTGGAAAGACACTAGGGAAATAGAGAAAAAGAAAGAATGGGGAAAATGTTGATGAACATAGCGGATTGGCTGAGAAGAAAAAACAATGCAAAGTCGAAACCTTACAAAGAAAGAAAGATTGCTGAAGCGAAAAATTGTGGATTTAATCCAGGTTTGCAGTTGTTACAAATTTGTGGGAAGCAGCCAGATTCACATAGAGGCTCGTGTAAACGAAAAACAAAATAATGTAACTGGTATCATGAAAGATTGTGTCAAGGTTACGATTTAAAACAAGCAGAGCTGGGAGTTTTACGAAAATATACATTTGCACTTGTATATATCAGGTTATAGAAAACAAATCATTTCTGTTTTAGTTTGTGAACATTATTCTTCAAAATTAATTAACAAAGTTCTCACTTATCATCTTCGGTTTTTTTCAATGACGTCTCATTTATAATCGCTCTTATTTGCAATTACATATCCTCACTTATTATTGCTATTTGCAATTATGTGTTCTCACTCATCATCACTGTTATTTGAAATTACGTGTTCTCACTTAATATCACTGTTATTGGAAATTAACTGTTCTAACTTATCGTCACTCTTATTTGCAATTACGTGTTTACACTTACTATAAATGTTATTTGCAATCAAGTGTTCTCACTTGTCATCATGTTTATTTGCATTTACATGTTTCGACTTGTCATAACTGTTACAGTTGTCACTTATCATCCCTATTAACTGCAACAACGTGTTATCATTTATCATAACTGTTATTTGCAGCTACATGTTCTCATTAATCATTCTTGTTATTTGTAATTACGGGTTCTCACTTATCATTGTTTTTTTAAATTACGTGTTCTCACTTATCATCACGGTTGTTTGTTATTTTATTACGCAACCTAGGTTTCAGCCTTTCGGTATCTTTAGGCATTTTGTATCAACTGATTTGCTAAAATGTTTTTTGTTTGTTTTTCTTTTTTTTAACAGGAATTTTCAGAACGCACAACTGGAAGTTTAAAATAACTGAAATTTTAAAAAAGTAAGGTGTTTTTCAAGAATTGTAAACACTTTTATCCAAGTTAGTATGATGCTGAAATATATTTTCTGATTTGTTTACATCCGGACATAACTTCGGGCCGTTCGTTTAGTAACCTTTCTCGTTCTGAATAATATTATGGCTAACTTTTCTTCTGGGCACTATCTGTAATTTTAGCCCACATTGTGATAAGAGAAAAACTACAATGATAAGCGAAAATTTGTAAAAAAGTTGATGTAAATTTACTGTGGATGATCTCACGATTAAAACACTTTCTGTACACTTGTGTATTAGTAAATTGCTTTTTTTTAAAAGAATATATATTTCTTAAATTAAATGTATGATCAGTACAATATAGTATATAGGATCGTGCTCTTTATTAGTAAGAACCTCACCAAGAACTATGGGGAGGGAAAATGAGGAGGGAGAAGGAATGCAAAAAAAAAAAAAATCCGAAAAACAGAACAATGTATAAAATAATCATTAGGGCTACCATTTCTGAAAAATAGGCTTACTTTGTACTTGAAATGTATGATATCCCGTTAGCGGACATAGTAAGTGACTACCACTGAATGTCACTGATACAAGTTAAAGCATCACAACAAACTCCATACTGCCCAAACTGTTAATTATGCCGATGTTCAAGCTAAGAACATCATAGCCATAATTATCATTATTAAATCCGCTTCCTCTAAGTGTCGTAGCCAAGATTATTTTAAATGCTATTCAAAATGGTTCTATGGTTATTTTGACTGTAATAAATTTCAATGTTTTATTCTCTTTGTTTCTTTTATCATTCTTACCAGCAGTAAATCTGAACTCAGAACCAATATCGCCATTTTTGCACAACGCAGTTGTCAACTTCTTAAAAAACGTTAGCTGGAAGTAGATATTGTTTGATGAATCTATATAATTAGTCATGCAAATGAGATATCTTTTATTACATTTATTACAGTTTCGAGAAAATCTACGCCAGCAACCTATTTACCAAAAAGAAAAAAAATGCTGACGGTTTAAAATTTTATCTTTACTTCAAGTGACATATAGAAGAGTATAACACACGTAGACACAGATACACATGCACACAAAGGAAGAAAACAAATTTATTTATGCACATTATCTTAAAGACAGTGGGATTCGTACAAATGCATGTGTAGGGGTCTCCCACACACTATACATTTTTATTTCCTAGGTTCAGTTTTTGTCCGGCACCAGTTCAAGGGGAGAGAATAAAGATTGATATATTGTCTGTTTGGGGGAACCTGCTTACGCTGGAAATCAATTTCCGAATATTTTTTACTGGTCTCAAATGGTAACCACTAACACGGGCGGAGCAGACTCAAATTTTCGCTTTCTCTTTCTTTCTTTCTTTCTTTCTTTCTTTCTTTCTTTCACACACACACACACACACACACACACACACATACAACAAAACAAAAAACAAAAAACAAAAAAACAAGAAGAAAACAAAGGGACAGGGCTTAAAGTGCTAGAAACTTTTGCTCATATATATATATATATATATATATATATATATACTGGTGCGCGTACATCACCACCACCATCACCACACTGACAAAGGCCTTTCCCACTTTATGTCTAATGGATGATAATGATGGTGGTGGTGATGATGATGATAATGAAAGTAATAGATAAATGCTTATATATATATACACGAATGAATAAGACAAACTAATTTTAATTGTAAATGTTTTCATCTAATCTAAATTTTCTCGAGTTTATGCCTTTTACGAGACATTTATCAAGGTATCTTCGCATTCGTTTCTTAGTTTGTCATTTTTCCCCCTTTTATAAAACTTTTCTTTTGTTACATTTTCGTATAATTTTATTAACGTTCTCGGATTCCCTGTCTGAGAAAATCCTAACCATTTCTGTTTTGGGTGCTATTAAAAATGGATTCACTTTCTTTATTCAGATGTCCTCTGCATGCATACTCATGTAAACAGCTTAACTATTATTTTTACTTTCTCATTTTCATTTTCAAGTCATTTATACCCCAATTGCCACTAATACTTCGTTACACTTTTTTCTACTTTTAATTCCTCATCAATTTTCTTTCTTTTTTATCTTGTAGCACATCATCCTCCTTTGAATTTCTATTTCTTAATTTTACATACAATTATCGACATTCTTTTTTTTCTGCCATCTCTTTTCTGAAATTAGACGATGACGGTCCTTCACATTTTCCTGTCCCATGCAGCTTTTACTAAGTTTTGTTTTTCATTGCTTTTTCTCACAAAGTCTGCTCTGTCATCCATTTACTCAAGTTCATCAAGCATGTCAAGCGCTGTTTTCCGCTGTTTCGGTTCCCCTCAATCGGTCCTGTGAGTATCAGATTTTCCGAAACCTCCGTTCTCACTACGTGTCCCATAAATTTCATCTGCCTCGTCTTGATGCTAAGTATAAGTATTGTTGTTTCCGTTTTTTTTTAAACCTCGTCGTTGCTCACATACTCCTGTAGAATCACATTTCTGTTGCTTCGAGTCTTTCCTTCATCTTCGTCCAACATTCCCTGCTATACAGAGGAACAGATACTTTATAGCAGTTAAGCACTCTTTTCTTTGTCTCTAACGAAAGTTTTCTGTCTCTTAATAAACTGCTTAGCTTTTGGAATGCCTCTTTGACCTTCCCAATACGTCTTCGGATTTCAATGTCGTATTTTCCACTCTCTGTTAAAATACTTTTCATTTATTAAAAAAATAAGTTAATCTTTTCATTTGTTTTGTGGATGTATCGTTCCTCTTTCTCATATTTACAGTAAACCTATTCTTGTTTATTCTCACACATTTTGCTTAATAATTACATATTGCGGCTACTTCCTTCCTTTTTTTTTTAATTCTTTTTCTTTAAACACTTTTTCCTGCCATTTTTTCATTCAACGTCTCCGACATCTTTTCTCTTTAGCCATCAATACCAGCCACTCATTCACCTTTTTCTCCCAACTTATTTTCTCGCTGTCCCTTATTTTAAGTATGTTCGTTTTCCCCACTTTCAAATCCGCCCACCCTTCCTTATCATTCGTCTTCCGCATTATTTCCCTTCCTCTACCCATCACACGTCTCAGTAGCCAACACTAATCTCCCTTTTGCAAAAATGTTTTCCCCACAGTCTCTTTTTCGTTTTTCCCGCCGTTCCTTTCTTTAGAAGCACATCTCGTCACGGGACTGGATCGGCCCTAGTGACGACTGGAATGTTTGGAAGGCGAATATGCGGTCGAAAGAAGACTTCCTATTCCTCAAGCGTCGAAGATTGATTGTCGCATGCCTGTTCGTCGACCTGATGGCCTCCAACCTCTAACCTGGGACGTCCATCTTCGCCCGTTAGTCAGGGTGAATGTCGCTCTAAACGCCAAAAATGGTGGACATTCATCCAGAACAGTGTGTCATTGCAACACACATAATCGGCGACCAGACACAGATGTATATATTCACCTTCACATTTACAAGGAAATGAAATTCAGATGCACATATTCTCGCACGCATATATATTTATTTTCAAAAAAAAAAAAATCCAGATATTCTCACAGAAATAGAGAACAATTAATGCATACAGTCGAATACAAACTTCTATGTATCAGTAAAGAAGGCAAATTCTCAAATACATAAACACACGCACGCACACACATACACTATTATATATATATATATGTATATGTATAGCACTGACGCATAAACAAGCCATAATTACTTAGATATATGCGCAAATGTGAATGTGTGTGAATGCTGATTCAGAAATATGTACATGTATATATTCATTATAAAACACTTTTAGATGAACATATTTTTACATTTCAGACAGATTTTATATGGCATGAGTTTACACACACACACACACACACACACACACACACACACACACACAAACATATATATATATATAGTGTATATTTTTCATCATTTTACTCCAAACAAGGCGATAATGTCACTAAGACGACAGGTGTTACTGAATTGGAAAGATAATAAGAAAACTGAAGAGATAAATTGACATTGCATTTAAATTTTGGAAGGTCGTAGATCCCAAGGAAGTAAAAATTGGAACATAGCTATCTTCTTCTATGTGCCTTTTTCTTTCGTAAGCGATCATGGCCTTCCACATTGCCCTATCCCTTGTACCTGTTAGCACGCTTTCTCCTGTAACATCTCGACACCCCTGTTTTGTCATCCACCTGCTCAGGCCCTTCTAATATGTTATCTGCTGCTTTCCTCTGTCTCTTTTTCCCTGTATCTAGCCTTTTAGTAACAGGTTTTCCAAGCCCTCCTTCCTCATTACATGTCCCAGGAACTTCAGATGTCTCTTCCTGGTGCTCAATATTAATTTTCTTTTCGTTTCCATGCTTTCTAGCACCTCATCATTGCTCACATGTTTGGTCCATGATATCCCCAACATCCTTCTTTATAACCACATTTCAGCTGCTTTAAGTTTTTCCTTCATATACAGGCGAGGAATATGAACTTACGGTTAGATATAGCTTTTTTTTACAGCAAAAGAAGGATACTTAGTTGACAATTTAGTAGTACGCTTAAATTTATGTGATTGATATCCCAAAGAGGAAATCTCGTTAGAACAATTACCACGAAAATACTTATGAAAAAGACAGACGGAACCCATGTCAAGTTGGTGATAAATGCATACTTCACACAGGGTGGTGTTGGAAAGCTCTCGACCCGAACGACTTCCAACAATATGATCATTTTTGATCGATTCGAAAACTTTTCAGCCACCCTTCACACACACGATATGCAATACCTTAGATTGAGTCATAAGTAATTTTCATTATTGGGAATAATTGTATTGACGAATATACTCTACTAATTAACCCTTGATTTAAATATATCATGCCTGGTAATGAAAATGTGTTACACACGTCAATGGTCAATTCAGTGGGTTGCCAAAGTTAAATCATCACAGTCAATCAGTCAGTTAAGTGCCAAGTCTGATACACGGCTGAACCTTTCGATCTATGTATGACTTACTAGGAAGAAGATATTCCCGCAGTAGTTTGCCATTTCTTTCTGTGGAAGACTGGTTGGCAACTAACCTATAGAACCCAATATGTCCTGTTATTCAATCCATAGAAGGAGGGAGAAGAAATTTATTACACCACACAACAATTGATTCCAAAAGCTGAGTTATATGGAAAAAAAGATAATGTTGTGCGTGAGGTAGGTGGTCGGAGTATTGGTCATTTAGAGTTCTTCAAACAGAGTAAAATATCAAAAACACATTTAAATATGCAGCAGCTGCATGTTCGTCACAAATGTTTGGTTAAAAGGCTGTTCGCGCTTGGCTGTAGACAAATTCTGATTTTCTCCATCACTATGCAGGGTTAACTACATGAAGAATAACACATAAAAAAACATTTGGAAACCAATTGATCTTTTCTATCCACACGCCATATTTATCTGACCTTCAGTATTTATCTTTACTTTTGAGGTGAGGGTCCGGTTTGGTTTAAAATTCCTGGCACCTGAAGAAGACTGGAACGTACGACGGGTGAAACGTCGTCAACATGGGAATAAAGACAAGGATAATTTATTTATCTTTACTTTTGAGATGAGGTAGTATTTATATAATTTACACTATTCGGACTGTTGTCCCCATAATTATATTGCCATATTTACGGCGTTTCGACCGTTGTACGCTCCGGCCTCAAGGGCACATGGACCAGTGGATATAGACGTTGGTTAGTTCCAGTTACTTGACCCAAAGAGTTGTGAGTTCAATACCAGGTTACAGCAGTGGAGAACAATTAACTTAGGGAGTTGAGTTAAATGAAGATAACTACATGAAGTGGCATTGCACATGGAATGAGAATGATATACCCCAGTTATCGAAATAAAGGGTTTGGTTTAAAATTCCTAGCACCTTAAGAAGTACACCGGATGAAACGTCGTCAACATGGCAATAAAGACAAGGATGACAGTCCAAACACTGTAAATAATTTTATCTAAGCTTATATCAAATTTTTTCTCTTTTTTTTCAGATCTCTTTGAAAGGGATATTTTTATCTAATGAAAACCAGATTTAAGTGTGGGTCAAAAATTTCGCATCAACATTTGTTAAATTTTACTGATGTTGAAAAGTCATGGTGCGTATGAAACTGAAGAAAATTTAATTGAACTACATTTTGCAACAATTCCTCTGTCGGAGGTTTTGAGGTGCATGGAGCCACCTCTTAATTGCTTTTGTTCCCAGGTCAGACATGACCGTGGTGGTTACATCTGTTATAATCCCAGCTATGGGTAAATAATCAACTCCCAAAACTGGGTTCAAAAACATTATTAAAGTAAGTACCAGCAATACATTTTAATACCAAAAAATATCAGCAGTACATTTTTGTAATAGATTTACAAGCAGTGCTGATACTAATGCTCCCAAGAAAATTAAATTTCAGCATTAAATGACCCATAAAGTGTTGATATACCACTAAAGAAAGAAAAAATTTCATTCTACTCTATTTGATAAACAAAAGGTTGGGTCACTCTGTCGATCCAGGATGTTTTTTCCGCCTGAATCCATCCTGCATATATACAAGTCAACCATCCGTCCGTGCATGGAGTACTGCTGCTATTTATGGTCAGGCGCCCCTGCCGTTCTCCTCAGTGTTCTTGACAGGCTCCAAATGAGAGTCTGTAATGTGATAGGTACTGATCTGGCGGCTCGACTGCAGCCACTTCCCCACCGTCGAAATGTGGTCTCCCTTTGTCTGTTCTATAAATACTTTCATGGCTTCTGCTCGGAGGAACTTAAGCCACTGGTGCCTCCTCAACAGGTGTTTACTCGTGCAACCAGATTGGCAACTGGGTCCCACCCATTCACAGTCAGGTTAGCCAAATGCAGACGACAATTCTACTCCTGCAGGTTCTTCTCTCGCACTTCCAGCCTGTGGAACTCGCTCCCATACTCTTGCTTTCCTGACGGCTACAACCTCCAGAAATTTAAATGCAAAGTCAATACTCATCTACTAACAACTCCCCACCCCCGTATAACCTTCCCTTTCTCTCCGCCTATGTATCTGTCATCGCACCAGCTTTCTCAGCTTTCTATTGCTTTCTAAATAGTTTGTACTCCTCACTCTTTTCTAATTAAACTTTTTACATTTATGTAGCCCCCTGCACATCAGTGGCATTTCTGCCTTGCTCGGGGTGAAATGATTAAAAAAAATAGTCTATCCACCATATCGATGATAATGCAATTATCTCTCACGAATGCTTGACGTAGGATAGCGAGGAAATATTTAATCTATAAGTATGCATTTATATTAAATCTGCAGTTTGTAAAACATAGAATATAATTTTAAGGAATAGACTTGTTCACTTTTTGGTTTTGTATTCAGTCTACCCTGTTATTAACCCTTAAGTGGAGGCGGGAAAGAGGGATGGATTTCTATCATTTTATGTGTGTTTGTATTAAAGCGAATGCAAAAAATCTTCAGCCGGAATTTTAACGCGAGAACCAATCTCACATTATTTCCGGATGTGCGTTGTGGTGCATTGGATATCGGCTCTGAACGCGAAATCGGGGAGCTGAGTTCGAATTCCAGCTGAATTCATTGTATTCACTTACGCGCAAATACCCTTGGGAAAAGTATTAATCCGCCTATTCCTTCCAGTTATGGGTTAAATAACAGGACAGATTGGGTTCTATAGCCTTGGTCGACAACCAGTCTACAGCTGAAAGCAATGGTAACCTACTGCGGGATAATTTTCTGCCCAGTCAGTCATGTCTCTATCGAGACATGATCACCCAAGCGTGTATCACGTATGGCACTCAACTGACTGATCCCTTCAAAACTTAGGCGATCATGGCTCTCCACATCTCTTTGTCTCTTGGAGCTTCTAATATATTTTGGTTTTGTTATTTCCCCGAAACTTTTCTTTGTCATCCATTTTCTTAAGCCCATCAATTATGTAACGGACAGTTCTCCCTTGTCTCTCTTTTTCTTTATCCAACCTGTGGGTATCAGATTCTCCAAGCCCTCCTTCTTCATTGCGCGTCCCAGAAATTTCAACAGCCTTTTCTTGATGACAAGTATTAAGTTTAATTTTGTTTCTATTTCCTCCAAAACCTGGTCGTTGATCAGATGCTTGACATATGGTACCCTCAGTATACTTCTGGAGAATCATATTTCTGTTGCTTCGAGTCTCTCCTTCATCTTTGAGGCGATATTTTAGCGTTCGCTGACATATAGGAGGACAGATATCACGTTAACATTCCTGTACTATTTTCTTTGCTTCTAACGAAAGTTTTCTGTCTCTCAATACACTAATTAGCTTAGGAATGCGTCCTTGGTCATGCCAATACGCCTTCGGATCTCAGTGTCGAACTTTTCATCATCTGTTAGAACAATTCCCAGATTTTTAAATTTCTGTACCTGTCTGATTTCAGTATCTCAGACCTGTAATTGGTATTTTGGGTTCGTTATTTTGTTGATGACAATGCATTCTCAATCCCATAACAAATACGCTATGCGGATTGCCACTGTTCGTCAAGTAGCATTATCTAATAAATCCTCGCTAGTTTTCTAACTGTTATCTCCATCAAATCTTCAATAATTTTATCAGTATTCTCGTTGCCGGCAACAGCATTAGAATCGGGACACTTTCCATGCAATTCAATTCCATTTCAATTCCAATTTATCTAAACTTCTTCATATTGTTATTTAGTAACATATGGACAGGAAATACATGGTATATAATTGCTTGATTTATTTTATCAATAACCAGAATAAAAGAAAAAGCCTGTATGAAAACCAAAGATTGAAGTTAAAAAAATTTATATATATAACGAAATACATATAAAGCTACAAAATCTTCTCCAATTTCCTCTTTCTCTCCGTTTTCATTTTTCCAATCATTTACGTGTCCTCATGTATATTTTCAGCTCTTAAATCTTCAATCATTTTAAACGAGTAATATTTGCGCGCATCTCATGCGAATAATGAACTAAGAATTCGCTGGGGAAATTAGTGAGAGCTATTTTCTTAAGAATAAATTAATAAGCGAATGAATGATAAAACAGCCCACAAACGTTGTTCAAAATATAAGCATATAAAAAAAAAAGAAGAAAAAATTGCAAAGAGAAATAGCTGTTAGAATAACGGTCACTCCTGCTGCGTCTACTGAAATAAAATAAACAATAATTTTTAGAAATAAACATGGCTGATCATGCTCAACGAAGCATAATATTACAGTGAGTAAAATGTTCCCCGACCCTTGATATTATTTTCTATGCCCAAAGAATGCGTGTGCAAGTAATATTTTTGCATTCTACGTCAAGACAATATTCTGCGTCAAAAGAAAAAAAAATGAATGAAACTATGAAGAAAAATAAATTAGTTTTCATTTTTGATTGAGAACTTTAAATGTTTTTAATCTATGAAATGCAATAAAATCAAATCGTAAGTGTGTGTTAAAGCGAAGGTAACATTTGCAGTTTACTAGAATTCAAATTAACAGACAACGGCGAGTGCTTCAACCAGATTGGATAAAACGAAAATGACTCACACAGGTGAGATCCAAAAATTAAAATAATTTCACCAAGCTAGTGAATCTATTATATCATTTTTCTATTTTTCAGACAAACGTCTTACATCTATACAAATAAACGCAATATACGCACTCATGTGCATCAGGTTTTCAAATAGATTTTCAAATAAATTTCGTAATATGCACCTGATGAATACGTAATGCATGAAACTCCGATTCGTGCCAACGACGTAGGATAATATATATATATATATATATATATATATATATATATATATATAATAGTTCTGTATATAGTACATTGAACACACTTTTATTAACACCTGAATAATATTTTTATACATGTGTGTATTCCCATATGTATATTTATTAATTCAATAGGTATAATGCTCTCTTTCTCTCTCTCTCTCTCTCTCTCTCTATATATATATATATATATATGTGTGTGTGTGTGTGTGTGTGTGTGTATTATTTATTTCTGAAATTTTACGAAATTCATTACGAAATGGATTAACTCCAATATATCTTTAATTTATATGTTTGAACATTTTATGCATTAAAAATGTCTAAACAAATAATATATATATACATGTATATATATATATATGTGTGTGTGTGTGTATATATATATATATATATATATATATATATATGTTTTGTATGAGTATATTTATAAACATATGCATATAAAATGTTACGGTGACTGTTCGGTAGTATGTATTTAATGAGAAATTCTCTCCCTTTTAATTTGGAAGCAAAAACATCTTTATATATTCCCGGAAAAAATTTAAAACAAGAATAGCAATGGTAATATATTTGAAAAGACATTAAATTAGACAGAAAACTGGAAGCGATAGATTAGATAAAATGTTAATTCTATTTTATACGAATCTTTCGGCGAATGATATAAAAAATACAAGAGGAAGCAAAAAGAATAGAGTAAAATGCGAATTAAAATTATGATTATAAATTGTAATTTTTTTATTAAATTTTCTGACTTCCTGTTTCAAATATTCGGATTTTCTCAACTTTATTTATATATTTTTATGTATTTCTAATATTTTAGTCATTATTTTTCTTGACATTAAAAATAAATTTTAATGAAAGTCAAAACAACACATCGAGCTGATAACGAGTTAAACCTGCATATAATCTTATTAAACATTTGAAGTAATAACAGAGCTTTTGTAATCAGTACTTACAAAGTTTGATCGGAATTTTTTTCTATATTTTATGTTCCATGGAAGATTATGTCTTTCCACAAGTTTTTAACCTTTCTAACTCTTAGTAAGTTTTGTCCTTTAAATATCGTTCAAATTCATGTTCTACAATCCATTTACACTAGGTCGTTAGATAAGTCACTTATTTTCCACTGTCCCTCTTTGTTTCATTATATTCTGTAAGGATACAATTTTCTTAGCACTCTTTCCTTAGTATAAACCCTAGAAATTTCGCCTTTCCGATTCTAAATATAAGTGTCGTTTTGTTTCCATTTTCTTTTTCCGGTTCAGTCTCTGCATACTTTTGAAGAAAAAAATTTCTTAATTCATGCCTTTCTTTTCATCTGCTATAAAGGATGATAGATATTATATAACAGTCTGGTATCTCTTTTTTTTGTTTCCAACGAAATTGTATTGTTTCATAATATTTTGCCTTGATTTTGTAAGACATCTATCAATATTTCAATATTTCCTTCGTATTTTAGTGACATATTTTTAGTTCTTAGAACACTTCCCTGGAGCCTCGTTTCATTTGGAAGTATTGTCCCAACAGCTAATTTAATGAATTAACATACAGTATTTACATTATTTGGACTATTGTCTTTATCTTGGTTACTATTTGTACGACGTTTTGGCCGTTGTCCGCTCTGGGCTTCTTCAGTTGCTAGGAATTTCGGACCGAACCCTTTATTACTATCACTGGTTTATATCATTCTCATTCCTCGTGGGAAGCTTTGTTTTGGTAGTAATGAGATATATTCCTCTAACAAGACTCGCTAAGTAACTTGTTCACCACTGCTGTAGCCTTAAGAATGTTGGAAATTATACAAATAGTAACGGGTCTCCTCATTGGATGATGAATCCACCACATTGTTTTAAGACAATCCTGTTGATTGGCTGAATTAAGCCGACCTCGTTTTGAACTTTTGGCGGGCTTAGAACGGAAGGGAACATTTCCGGGCTTTTTTTGGACTGCCGGCTCCGACAAACACGGTCGCATTTTAGCACCGCTCCTGTCTTATACGTTGCCGCGGGGCCTACAATAGGCGCCCTCATGTCTCTATTTCCCGAGACAGTTATACCTAAATCAAGGTATTTTTATTAGGCTAATGCCTTATCATTTTATTCAGAGAGACTTTCTCCAAATCCTTCGTACCCTTTGAGGTATCCCTTTTTGGGCAATTGCCTTACTTGTAGAGAAAACTTCTCTAAGAATTCTTCAAGGCGAGTACATCGACCCTCTTTCGACCGAATGGAAACGGCTGTAAGAACCAGACCTCAGAAGAATAATTCCTGAACGTCGCGGAATTTGCAGCTCCATACGTAAACTTCACCCCCTTCCAAGACGAGGCCGAACTCCCTCAAGTCTCCAGAAGGAAGCTAACTACCGTCTCGAAAAGAGACAATATACCAAGCTAAGCAGTAGCTGCAAAAATCAACACATTTTTGCAAGACTAATAAACTAGTTGTTAAAACCCAGGTATGTCTTGTTATATTTGTTGATTTCCATCCACTGCTTGAGCTCTGAGCTATGTGTGAATAATTTCTCACAAGAACACTCGGCCCAGTGGATATAGATGTTGGTTAGTTCCTGTGACTTGACTCAAAAAGACTTGTGAGTTCAATACCAGGCTAGAACCCCGAGATGAATAGCAGGACTCCCCGGTATATATTCAATTAATTTATCTGTAAATTCAGATCATATTTAGGGAGGAAATCTATTTCAACGGATGTGTGTTGTGGTGCAGTGGATATCGACTCGGAACGACAAAATGTGAAGTTCGAATTCCATTTGAATTCCTCGGATTCACTTACGCACAAATAGCCTTGAGAAATGTATTACTCGGTCTCTTCCCTCCAGTTATGGGTTAAATAATAGGACAGATTGGGTTCTATAGCCTTGGTTGGCAACCAGTCTACCGCAGAAAGCAATGGCAACCTACTGCGAGATAATCTTCTGCCTAGTCAGTCATGTCTCTCGTATTGCACTCAACTGACTGATCTATTTTAACATGTCAGTTCGAGATATGCTTTGTCAACCCGAGTAAGCCATAGAATGGAGAAAAATTTTTTGCACAGGAAGTAAGGGTTCGTAAAAGAAGGGGTGAGGAATATTGACAAGGAAAGGGTCAAGCAGAGGAGAAAGTAGTAGTAATCTTCTTTTGGTAGTGAAAGGCAGTTAATTTATCCATTGGGTAAGAAAAAGCTTCGGATTCTCCAAGTTTTAATTATAATCTTTGCAAAATATATTATGAATAAATGGAAGGAGGGGATAATTAATGAAGTTTAAACTTACTTCGGTGACGACACTTGCTAATTAATTCGTTAAGTTTATTGAGGAGCACATTCTGATATTGAAATTTCAAAATCCTAATCTTTCGCGCTAAACATAGACTGCATTTATCACCTAGACAGCCCTTTCCTGAAAATACTGAGAATTGAGGAAAGAAGGCCTAAACCCACAGATAATGTGGAAGTTAATTGGCTCGGCAGGTATTCCTAATAGTATTGTGAATTCAATAAGTACATTTAAGTTTTAGTCATATGCACGTTTTTAAAAATGTTTTGTCTCTTCACGATTTAGGCGATCATGGCTCTCAGATTTCTTACATTTTAGTATCTGTGAACATTTTGTGAAAGACAATCGGGTAGTTTCCTCCTGACTCTTTCATGATTTGGATTCAGATTCTTCATTTCCTTAAACTGCTTGCAACCCAAGTTTAGAGATCTAGTCTTCCCTGTTATTTCACTCGTTGTTTAGCTTATCTCCCTTAAGTATCTATGCGATGGTGGCACAGTGTTTCTCACAGAAGCCAGATATCTCCTTCTCATGAGTCATGTGTCACATTAAGAGCGTAAATACAGACCATGGAAATATTACGTTTTTTCCCCACACTGAGAGACACAGAGAGATCAAACGGTCAGGTATAAAGAAAAAAGAAATCTAATATGGGTGAAAAAGTAAACCTGGCTGCCGCCCTTTAAAAAGAACTACAATCTATGTTTGAATGAGGTAGGAAATGGCTTGTAAATCTTTATGGCTCTAAAACGAAAATTAAAAAAATATCTCCATTCTGGACAAAAATGTTTCTTCACGCCTTAAAAAAATGATAGGTCCGGTTTCTAAGGAATTAACCGGGACATTGCAGCCATCAGGAGTTACGTTTAGCCGGCAACGGAAAGCTTAAAAAAAGAATCTTCTGATGACAAGAGAGAAAAAAACTGGAGTTTGCACGTCGTCTTCAACAAAATCATAAAGACTTCATCAACGAAACTTTTCATCCCGGAGAAGACGTAGTCCTGAACAGGGCGACTAACAACGTTGATTCAAGGTACATCGCAAAGGAAATCAGGGAACGAGTCCCTTTTTTCTCGTTGATAGCAGTAAAATATTTTACTGAAAGGAGGTTTATGAATGGAGGAGGCGTAGAAAGAGACATATACAAATACCTCAGCAAAAACAGAGTTGCCAAGAGGGCAGCACTGCATAACATGGCAAGAGTCAGGGATAGAAGTAAGAAAGATATCTAGAAGTGTAGCGTATCAATTTTAATTGGGAAACGCGTGAAAAATCAACGGTAAAAGGAAAATAGCATTATCAATATTATCTAAAATAATAATTAGCATGCAGCAGTCAGGAGAAAAAGTGGAGTGGTAAAGAACGAAGAGATAGCTTACTATGTTTAGTAGAGTGAGATGGCGATATGCAGAAGTGGACAGGAGATTCAAGAGAGATCTCCATAACTAAAGGGAAATGCGTGTGAACATTGGAGTCCTTCCATAAGAGAGGAAGGTTTCCAGGAATCGGAATTCAGAAGGGCGAATTGTAGGGTTGAGTTTGGTTTCGCAGAAATCTAGAATGTCAGGGGTTCTTTCGTACAGGAACGAATCCAAATTGTAAGTTGGTACGGATACTACAGACGTTAGAGAAAGAGATGTTGAGGGGTTTACGAGTCTTTTTTATTTTTTGATGGTTTACTTTTAGATCTTTGATTGTGTATTGCCATGATTTAGAGTTATTTTAATAGGAGAACCTTGACTAGCAGTAGCAGTTTGTCAGGAAACGTAACAGGTGTGGGAAGGGAACTGGCAGAGACTGCAGCATAATGTGGCTTCAGAGTTGCTACCCAGAGACACTTATCCATAGGCAACATGGCACTACACAAAAACTCGATATTATTCAACTGTTGATTAGAGCAGCCTCTCAAAACGCTACGCAAGAATTCGGGTTCTTAAATATCAGTCGGAAAAATAACCAAATAACTGTTAACCTGGTATCGCCAGTAAGAAGAGGGATTGCCACCATCCACACATATCATTAAAAAACTTTCAACAGCAGCACTATTAAAACCTAAGGAGAAGGAAGAAACCAGAAAACCCCTTCTTAAAAAGAAAACAAGAAATGAGACCCTACTCCTGTTCAATGGAAGAGAAAACAGTAACGACCGAGCGACAGATAACAATCTTCAGATTGAACTGCTTCCGTATTTCCGTTTTTTGCTCTGTCAAATACTGGATTAGTGTAATCCCGTCAGCTGCGCCAAGCTGAGCAGGATAAGACACATGTAAGCAGTTTTAGAAGAGATGGATCCAAACATTTCTTACTTTATATCTACAGTAGCGAGCATAAAAATCAGAACGATGTTAAGAAAAAGTTTAAATGTGAAAAAACTTTTTTTTATTTTTGGGCTTCATAGAACATTTTATCAAGGAAAAATAAGGATATAAAGATAAATTATATAATTCCAAAATATAAAATTCAATAAACGTTTTTGATAAAGTTATAAGAATAATTATATAACATTAAAACAAATAGATGATCAAAAACATCAGAACGATTAACATACTATTATAATGGATACATATCCAAACAAAAATAGCATTCATAATCTAGTTGAGGTGAAAAAAACTTTAATTTCAATAACAGCTTCACATCTTTTGCTACATGAGCGAATTAATGTCTTGCAATCATTAACAGATATTTTCTCCCATTCTCCTTTCAAATTAGTCCGTAGTTCTTCGACGTTTTTTGAATTCTTTTCCTGGGCTTTTTCATTTAGTAACTTCCAAACATTCTCAATAGAATTCATGTCTGGGCTTTGAGCAGGTCATTCCATGATAGTAACATACTCCTCAGAAAGAAACGCCTTAACAGACTTTACTGTGTAACATGGCGCGCTATCATGCATAATTACAGCTGGTTGATTAATTGCAGTTCTCAAATTAAGTACCACATATTTCTTCTTTGTATACAGTTCCGTTAATAACAAGAGGTCCCGTGCCGTCATATGAAATCATGCCAAACACCATCACACTTTCTCCTCCAAATTTAAGGCTTTTTTAGTGCACTGATGCAAATATCGTTCCTTAGGACTGCGTCGAACGAACCTTCTGCCATCACAATCGGACAGGTTAAACTTTGATTCATTGCTGAAATGAACACAATTTCACTGTTCTTTTGTCCATATGAAGTGTTCAGTGGCAAACTTCAATCGGCACAATTGATTCTTTTTAGAAATGTAAGGCTTCGTAGAGGCTACTCGAATGTTCAGATATATTTCATTAAGTCTTCGGGAAATAGTATGCTTTGATATTTTAATGCCTAGGTTAGCATTAGCTCTTTTTTTATTCATTTGTCTTCCCTTGCAGTAGTTTTCCTATGCTTAAGATACTCTGAACAACACTTTTAGATTTTCCCACACTCTTTGAAATATCCACAACCAAGAGTTTGTCTTCATTATGTAACTTGATTATCAGTTTTCTAAGTTCAACTGACGTCACAGGTTTTTTCACCATATTTACGATGCAAGAACCAGTAAAGAGCCAGTGTAATTTAGTAAAATATCCGATTTTATATTCTTACCATAGAAAATTTTCAATAATGCAAAATAATTATTAAATTTTATGAATTTATTTAATCGTTCTGATGTTTTTGATCATCTATTGTTTTTCAAATGTTATATTATTCTTCTTATAACTTTATCAAAATAAGTTTATTCAACTTTATATTTTAGAATTATATAATTTACTTTTATATGCTTTTTTTCCTTGATGAAATATTCTTTGAAGCTTTAAAATAAAAAGTTATTTCATATTTAGATTTTTTCTCAACATCGTTCTGATCCTTATGCTCACTACTTTATATTCAGTACGAATGTAATGATAATCAGTACTGACTTGTATATTTGCGAATGATGACCCAATTCTACTTTCGTTGTTTGTATGTGTGTATACAACTGTGTACAATGTCTTAACGATTATTTTTTATGAAATAAATAAATACTTAATATTTGAATAAACTTATTTTCGTTTGTTATACTAATAACTTTTCGGTCATTGGACACGCCAGCTTTCTTCAAGTTTTTACAATAATTTCTTTTGGTTTTGAATCAAAATCTTTAATCAGTCCCCATAAATAGTTTGTACTCCTTCCGTTGTCTATGTTTGCAGGATATATTGTAGCAGTTAATAACTGTCTCTAATAAAAGAAAAGTTGGAAAAGAACATAAAAAATGACTGAACATTTATATGTTATGGAAATGAATACAACTGTGAGAACTGTCACACCTTATAAGCGAGAATAAATATAAAAGGCCAGTAAAAATGTATTGAAATATGGCATGGGTGATTACATATGAAGGTAAAAATGTAACCATCACACATGAATATAATAGGCAGGTATCGACACAAGAAAATAAGATGACTAAGATAATCATCTTATAAGCAGACGTCTGACAACCACATCAGTAGACCTTGTAAAGGAAGTAACACTGTGAGCCTTTGATTACGAAAGAAAAGGTACAGAGAAAAATTACTACTTGAGAACAAAATATTGGATTTATGGCTCCAAATCGTTGTCATCGGATTATCCAATTATCAAAAAGACTCTTTAGTGAAATAAAAGCCTTAGCGAATTATCTGCCTGATTTCTGAGAATTGTGAGTTCAGTCCCTTAGTAGGGCAATAGTGAAATATTTCAGTCGAAGAAGCGGAAAAAAAAAAAAAAAAAACAGAATAAAGTGTTCGTTTCAAAATATCGAAAAGGTTACGGATTACGGCAGACATATTAAGTAGTTTGGATGATAAAAATTAAAACTTTGTAAATATGAGAACCAAGACGAATTTACTAGTTCAAATGTAAAAACAAATAATGATATTTCCCATCTGAAATGTCAGCTTGACTTAGATGAATCATTTTCGAAACAATACAGAGGATGCCCAGTAAAAAAGAGGATAATTTATTATCACTGCTTCATCTTTCAGTAATAATTGACCTTAAATAAATTTCTTGAATATTCATGACCTTGAATCTTTCGATTTTCGCTTAATTAATTCTGATTGATTTTTTCATGATTTAATCGTTATTTAAAGGTTATTTGATAACAAATTTCATCTTTCGTTTTGCCCTTCATGTATGACTAAACAAGTCACTGATTCTGAGCATCATGTGATTGTACTTTTCAAAGAATATCCAATATTGAGATTGACAAAAAGTACAAAAATTATGCCTAAATCTTTAGTCACATAAGTCGTCACTACTTTTTTTTATAGCTGTCTCACGTCTTTCTGAAGTTACGGCTTTATATATATATATATATATATATATAACGGTCAAGGAAGGCGACAGAAGAAACTTGACGTGCGAGTGTGAAAAAAGAAAAACGAACGAACACACGCATATCAATTTTCTGGCGTACATAGCACTTGACTTATCTATTCATACACGATACCTTGGTCATCACAAAAACAAACAGATCTTAACATAAGAAGTCACAAGATTATTCGCCTGAAGAGAATCATCTTTAGACTCCAAACACTTGTAGCAACACAAATGCCATTAGGGACATGTAATATATCCTACAAAAAGTAAGTAATAATTATAATAATAGCAACAATAATTCTACACTTGAAACAAAACGTTCACAGTTTCTTAAACTTTTTCTTACACACACACACACACACACACACACACACACACACACACATATATATATATATATATATATATATATATATATATATAGTGTTGAGTTATAATACTGTTTTGCGCCAAATTTATTGTTTTTGCATTAGTTTTACAGACAAAAAGTATTTTAACAAACAGGTCATTTATTGTAAAGTACTCGATATCGGAATGAAAATAGAGCGTTGATAGTTTTAATGCGAAGAATTCGTCACTTTAACTCAGCAGGTTCATACCGACTTCGAAGTTTCGTTAGGACACTTTTAAGATGTCTTCGCTTATTGTGGTTGCATTTCTTGCTCTTGCTCTTATTTCTTGCAAGAAACCCAGCCCCGATGATTGAAGGCACGATAAAAACTAATATATATATATATATATATATATATATAGTGGTGATTAAATAAATCCTAGGCCACCAACTTGCAGATTTCGTCACCCCACTACAATATGTTACAGTGACGCCTGTGGGATTTTGAAATAGTAGAAATAAATCAAGACTTAATGTTGAATATTTTGCCGGTAGCCGAAAGCATGATGGAGTAACGCCGGATAATAGAATGAATAAATCAATAATCTGTAAGATGTAGGAACACATAATCTGGATTAAGGTGAAGTGAATCGATTTGACGACACATATGTGAAATAAGCTTTACTTACATTAATCATATAGTTATAAGTATAAGGCACATTTTCTTTGTCGCATAGTTTAATACACAAACATGCGCACTCATGCATATATATATATATATATATATATATATATATATATATATATTAACAATGGTATGCGTACGCAATTATATTCATTTAACATATGTACATATATATGTGTGTAATGCATGCACCTATGTATATGATCTCTTCCCTTCACACGCACATATACATACACACATATATACATATACAAATGTATATACACACATATCTACACACAAGTATATATATACCTAAATATACTCACACATACGTATATACATTTACACATATTTACACACACACATATATATGCACTCACATATATTTATGCACACACATATATATACACTTATATACATATATACACATATTTATATACACAATTACATATATAGAGACATGTACAAATATGCACACATATGTATACACACAAGCATATATATACATATATATTAGTCATTCACATACTAGTTTGTTTCGCTGTATCACAGCTCATCAGTGTGACTATATGCATATAGTGTCAATAGTATACGTACACAGTTATATTCATTAAACATATACGCATATATCTTTAAATCATGCATCTATATATAATCTCTCCTTTTTATACACATATGGATACATAAATTGACAGACACATATATATTTACAAATATATAAATTTATATATGCACGTATACATATATGCATATACATACATATATACACATATATACATATACTAGCAGTATAGCCCGGCGTTGATCGGGTGTAATGAAAACGTTTTTATATATATATTATCGATTTTCTGCACTATTGTAAGAACTGCAACCTTGAAACTTCTGAATATCGTTTCTTATGTCTTTGTCTATGAGTGTATCAAATGTGATTAAAATCGGACCACTCCGTTTATAATCCGATTTTTTCGATTATCGATTTTCCATATTTATCGGGGGTACCTCGACACAAAACCTAGCTAAGAACACTCGCAGACGATCATAGTACAACTGTGTAAATTTTCAAGAAAATCGGTTCAGCCATTTCGGAGTCTATAGGTAACGGATACACACACACAGACACACACACACACACACACACAAAGTTCCATTTGTAAATAAGTATAGATAAGGGACATAGTTATGATATCTTCATACAATGGTGAGTGAAGACATGATAACGGTGTCTTTACGAAACTTTCATGTCGGCATGAACCTACTCAGTTAAATAGTAAACTATTTGCATTAAATCTCTCAACGCTCTATTTCCACCCCAACTCTACGATAAAAAAAAAACCTGCTTGTCAAAATACCTTTTACCAGTAAAACTACTGAAGAAAAATGCTGTTTTGACGCTAAACATTATTACAACTCAGCACCATATATATATATATATATATATATATATATGTGTGTGTGTGTGTGTGTGTGTGTGTGTGTGTGTGTGTGTGTGTGTGTGTGTGTGTGGCAGAGGGTTGCACGTTGAACTCTAGAGAAGAAAATATTTGACTGAATAAGTTGTGTTTTTTTTTTCAGAACAAGATTTAAAGCGATACTGACGCCTGAATTAGCATAGCTGGAGCGCAGCAGCTGCTTGTAATTGCTTTGAACTGTTCGTCCGATTGTATGTTATTGTTGACTAATATGATCAGTAACAAAAAGCTTTTAGCTTATTTGTCAAATTCTGTTCAAATGAAGCTTGAAAAAAATGTGAAAGAAATAAAAAATAAAAGAAAATGCTAAATCAGTTCTGATCGGTCAGCACGTCTAAACTGTTAATCATAACCTAATTTTCTTTTGATCTGATCTTTATCACGTGTCAAGAGACTGTCGAAGTCGATACTCGTTCAAGCAGTGTCGCGGTTCAGTTTATACGACGAGACAACCGCATAATCTTGCCTTTTTTTAATCTTTAATGAAGTTTCGATTTTTCCAGCTCTCTATTCTCATAAGATTTCGCTGAAAACATATTTAAAGATAACAGTTTTTAGAACATTGGAAACAATCTGGATTTGACTAAATATTAAGAATAAATTAGTAAAAACTTAATAAAATTTCTATTTCCTTCCAAAATCTCTCATTTCTCTATTGCTGCTTATTACATATCCGAAAATTAAACAAAGAAATCGCCTTTCAATTGCAAATTTTATTAACTGGAATTATTTTCAATCGATTTAAGTATCAATAACCTTGTAACAAATGAATTGTGATAATGCAAATCTCTTTTCAACTGTGAGATTCAGGCTCTTATCTCGTAAATGTAGAATTGGTAAGTTAATGTTAAGATAATTTCTTTTAAATCAAAACAGGACAAAAAAAAATGACAAGACCTCACTCTCCAGTTATGATTGAGTTTAAAAGGGTATTCAAGTCATTGTGGAAGACGAATTATTCTCCACCTTCCATCATCTCTCTTACAAGCGAGATGTGGCTAGCCTCTTCCTTATCATCGCTACTTCTAAGGAAAGTGCATGAACGAACTACACTCTCTGGTCTGGAGAGTCAAACCTTCACGGCAAGGACACGACATGTTGCTTACATAGTAACACACCTTTTTTTCATTAATTTCACGCCTAGCAAGACGGTAATGCCACTGGTGCGCAGGGGTGCTACATAAGAGAAGAGTGAAGGGTTACATACGAAGACAACGGAAAGAATCAGGAACCGAAGTAGAACCGGTTTTAGGGGGTGTCAGAGAATGGGCAAGAGAAGGATGAGAATACTGGTGTGAAGGTAGTTGCATGAGAGTAGAGTAAAAAAGGAGAACAAGATTCAGGGTGTGTTGGAGAGAGTATAATAGAACTATGGAAGCAAAGGGGATAACAGATGACAATTGACATTGCATTTAAACTTTTGTAAGTTATTTTTTCACCACTGCTGTAGCCTGGTATTGAACTCACAACTCTTTGGTTCAATTCACAGTAACTAACCAACGTCTATATCAATTAGGCCATGTGTCCTTAGGTGGTGAACAAGTAACTTATAGGGTTAGAGGGAGATAACTCATGACTACCAGAAGAGGCTCTAGGTAAGGAATGGAGTTCATATACACCAGTGATTGTAATAAAGGGTTCGGTTCGAAATTCCTAGCATCTGAAGAAAGCCGGAGAGTACAAAGGCCGAAACGTCTTACAAATTGCAACAAAGATAAGGACAATAGTCCGAATAATGTAAATACTGTAAATACTCCCTCATCTCAGAAATCTAGAAAAAATCAACTAAATAATTTGGATCGTTTTAGAGTTTTTTTTAACCATAAATACTAAGTAGTAATTTCGATCCTTTCTAATTACATGTCCGAGGAACTTCAGTTGTCTTTTCTATACTTGTAGCCTTGTAGCTAATCAAGTGCAGCGTGGGATAATAACTAACAAGACAGTCTGGTTGAACTTCCAACTGAGAAGTAAGTTCGATGCCCACAAACGGCACCATACTTATGTTCTTAGATCAAACTAGATTTAACTGTGACTTTTTCCTACCGTGCAGCTTCTTCCGTAAATCTATCATTAGTTTCATAGTAAATGTTCAGACTCGTTCCGAACTTATATATCTAAAACCTGATATGCTAACTCGAACTACTTTAATTCCGAGTTCAGAACTTTATATCTAAAACCTGATATGCTAACTCGAACTACTTTAATTCCGAGTTCAGAACTTTATATCTAAAACCTGATATGCTAACTCGAACTACTTTAATTCCGAGTTCAGAACTTTATATCTAAAACCTGATATGCTAACTCGAACTACTTTAATTCCGAGTTCAGAACTTTATATCTAAAACCTGATATGCTAACTCGAACTACTTTAATTCCCTCTGTATTCCAATTTTAAAGAAGAAGTTGCATTCAGATTTTCCTCCCAAGAATCCCTCTTTCTAGAAGAAATACATTCGTGGATGTTTCTTCTAATAGTGCAATCGTATTTAAAAAGATGTGCGTTGTGGAGCGGTGGATATCAACTCGGAACTAGAAGTCAAAGAGTCGAGTTTGAATTCAATTTGAATTCGTTATATTCATTTACGCACAAATACACCTTGGAAAAGTATTAATCTGTCACTTCTCTCTCAAGCTATGGGTTGAATAACAGAACAGATTGGGTTTTATAGCTTTGGTTAGCAACCAGCCTAGCGCATAATGGCAACTTACTGAGGGAAAATCTTCTGCCCAGTTATTCATGTCTCTTTCGGGACAGGATCGCCCAAGCGTGTAACACGTATGGCTTGTAAGAAATAGATTCTCTAGGCCCTCCTTCCTCATTACGTGTACCATAAACTTCAACTGTCTTTTCCTGATGTTGAGTATTAGTTTCCTTTTTGTTACCATTCTTTCCAAAACCTCATCATTACTCACATGTTCCGTCTATGTTATCCTCAGCATCCTTTTGTAGAAACATATTTTTGTTGTTTCAAATCTATGTGTATGAGATTGTCCAGCATTCAGTGCCATATTGAAGAACAGATATCACATAACAATCCAGTACTCTCTTCTTCGTTCTCCTGTCTCTCAATACTCTTCTCACCTTCTGGAATACCTCCTTGACCATGCCAATTCGCCTTCGAATTTCAATGTCGCACTTTCCATGATCTGTTAGAAAACTTCTAAACTATTTAAATTTCTGAATCTGCTTAATATTAGTCAACCTAGTATGTAGTTGGCATTTTGAAAATGAGAATTTGGGTATAAAACATACCTAAATAGATAATTTTCTAGCCTTTCGCATTTGAAGGCAGAATTCATAACCGAAGTCTTGTCTCACACAGTGAAGAGTAAAGATTATTCACTGGCTCTTGAGATATCTCCAACAGGAGAAATGCTGAGAAAGTTAGGTTCTTTTTGGCCTCTGATCCTATAACGCGTAGAAGGCTATCTTTAAAATCAGCGGATGTTCTTAAATGAACAGCAAGTTGGTGGTATTTATCCTGTTTCCTCACTGACACGGGATGTGACACAAGGTCACGTTAAATGTGAAAACCAAGCGCGTACACGTGTGTCATGACCAACTATTTCCAAGCACCCAAGCACGTCGTTTGCGCTGGCACTTACATGATTATCCTCTCTTGTATAATATGGCGGGGTGCAATCACAAGCAGCTGTTCCCCGATACTGGGCAACTGTAAGTATAATTTCCAAAGTCTGTCTCAGTCTGGGAACAGAGACATAACCGAGTTGCACTCTATCCGAAGACTGAGACATAACTGAGACATGATAACCCTACTAGGCATTCTGGGCCTCGGAATCTGGTTTGGAAGTTAACCTCGAAGCGTAATGACTTCAGTTACCACTGGATGCCATACTGTTATATATCGCCGTACGACGACAAAACAACGAGAATACGCATATATAAAAATATAAGGTTATATTTTATTACTGACGACGAACCCGTGTGGAATAGAGAATGGAAGAGTGAGAGCGCACATAGAATGGGTTGACGGGAGTGTAGTCTTGCCTGAGGTGTCTCTCTGCTTCCACTGGCCGTTCTCTGCTGGCGAATCCGTGTGTCGAGGTCTTTTTATATTCTTCTAGAACCGGGACTTTCCTTCCGGTTTTGCCTCGCCCACGCAACGCCCACGTAATTCCAAGAGACACCTGTTCTGTTTGCCTCCGTAGTCATTTCCGCCGCTGTCGGAAATAAGGTCAAACGACATCCGCTCCAGGCCCCGACAGGATGTATTTCTCAAACACCTGTCTTGTCGTTCGCCGACCCCTTCACCGACGGGAAACACCATCGCTTGCATCAACCTTCCTCGGGTGGGGCCAGATTGCTATATTACAATACTACCATAGAACTAAGTTTCAGAAATATCTTAAAACAATGTTCTTTAGTAAATTTCAGCGTGTATTTTGATTTTCGTTTCTGGAAAATAGAATAAGATAAATCATCCACTGCCTAATATTGCTAGTCATTACATCATGGAAAGTGCTTTTGTAGTATGAAAAAAACAAAAATATCAGATATGCGTTATTTTCGTTTTTATTGAATGTTTTACCATTTGTAATTAAAATAAATGTGTTTTAATGATATTTATTCTTTTCTATTATTTCAAACAATTTTATTTTAAATTATTTATTTTATAAATTGCAAACAAATCTGTGTTGCACTGTTGGCTATATCCAGCGAAGCAGTTCTTTTGTAAACTATATTTAATGGCATTTTTGCCGGCTCTGATCTTCAGGAAGTAAAAACTGAATATTATTTTTGTCGAATGCTAAATCTAAATAAAATTAAAATAAATCAATCCGCCTACCTTGTGTATATGCTTCGGTGCAATGGGAAAACAGAGAGAGAAAGAGAGAGAGAGAGAACGAGAGAGCGAGATTAGTTGCGTAGCCAGGTGTGTATGTTATTTTGAACATCCAGCAAATGTGCATATATATAATGACATATCAGTGCACATATCAGAAAGCATAGATACTATGTATTGGCTGTATGTAAGAGGTTGTCAAATGATCAAATTAATAATATAAATAACATTTTTTCGTAGAAAAAGAATGTAGTCTTTTTATTACATTATTCATATTTTCTAACATTAGTAAGGTAAAAAGAGTAAATTGAACGCGAAAAATCATTGGCTCGAAAAACCAATAGCTACAGCAATGACGGAAAATATAGAAATATTTTCGTCATGTTTTTTTATGACGTTATTGAAATTAGTTGATCCTTTAAAGATTTAAGTAATTTTGAATCTGCCATATAAATAATATTTGCTCGTTAAATAAATAATTATTTTGTATGAAATATGTATATTATTTTTTTTATTAGAAATACTAATTTTATTTTATATAAAATAGAATTTTACACGAAACGTTATAAGATGTCATGTTCGTTTGTTGATTTCGGCTTATCCACTTTTTTGCAGGTTATTTAATGCCAAAAATATTTTTAGATTGTATGAATTTGGGGTTGATAATATTTTTACTGATACAAGTTCTACTAATTCAGCCATGACTTAGAGAATTAGTGAATTTTTACCTTCACAAGGGCATTTACGGTTACCCATCTAGGTACTAACCAGGCTTAACCATGCTTACCTTCGGTATATATATATATTAGAATCTTTAATGAGTTCAAATAGTTGTCCAACAGATGGCCTTCCCAGAAATGCGTGCGTGTAGTTTCAGATAGTAACTCATTTATAAGGAAGTACTAAAAGTAAGCTTGATATTCAGTGTATGTCATTTTGCTGAAGTGTAAATAACTTTCTTTTTCATAGCGTTAAACATGCCATGCCAAAGAAAGTGTATTTCCGAAAAATTTTACTACATTATTTTATTCAAAAAGGAATCTGCAGCTGAAAAACACGGAATTCCTGTTGAGACTTACATCAACCATGCTCTGCCGGAAACAACATGTAGAGATTAGTTTAGACACTTCAAAACAATTGAATTTGATGTTGAAGATAAAGAACACTTTAGTGCATCGAAAAAACTTAAGAACGAAAAATTGGAGGCATTACTCATGTCTGGCACAAGTTGAACTTGCAGAATCATTAAGAGTCGTTCATACAACAGTTTTGAAATGATTTAAAGCATTAGGAATGTTTAAAAAAAACAAGGCATTGGATGACGTACTAGTGAAGCCAAAAGACGTTGAACGTTTGAACAGCTATTTCAACGACATCGTATCTTGACCGGCGATGAAAAGTGTATGCACTACGATAATCCAAAGCGGAAGAGATCGTGAGATTAGTTGGCCATGCATCAACGTAGGCGGCAAAGTCGAATATCCATGGTTCGAGTTTTCTCCTCTGTATGTGGTGGGTTCAGCTGGGTGTAGTTTATTATGAGCTGCTCAAATCAACCAAAAGCACGGGAAATTGCTATCGACTACAATTGATGAGTCTGAGCCGAGCATTGAAGAAAAAATAGTCTCTACACAATAAGAGACACGGCAAAGTAAATTTTCAACATAAAAACTCTAGTCCACATGTTGCCAAACTTGTGAAAGCCTATTTGGAGACGCTTAAATGGGAAGACCGACCCAACCTGCTGTAATCACATTGTCCCGTCCGGTTATCACTTGTTTCCCTCGATGACACATGGCATTGCTGAGTATTGCTTTCATTCGTAAAAAGATACCAAAATACGGGTCAACTCGTAGTTAGCCGCCAAAGATGTGTCGCTTTTCCGACGTAGAATTCAAATGCTGCCAGAAAGATGGGAAAAAAATAGTGGCAATACATTCAGTAATATTCAGTGATGGACAAGAAATATGTTACTGAATGTATATTCAGTAACATATTTCTTACTATTTTTTGTAAATAAAACATTATTTTCGTAAAAAAAGAACAAAACAAAAAAAATTCGAGTACTTATTTAAGGTTTTAATGTATACATATATGCATATATATAATAAAAGATGAAAGATAATAAATAAAAATTATAAAGTAAGTAAATATTATATATATATATATATATATATATATATATATATGTTTTTACTCTATATTTAATGAGAGAGAGAGAGTGAGAAAGAGAGAGAGTATTAGCAGTGTACTTCACATTTAAGGAACTACGATTTTTAATGTCGAAATATTTTTTCGTGAGTCGTCAAATAATTTTCTGTTTGGTATACTCTTTCTGTCTTCGTCGAATCCACTTGTCGGATAGCTGCTGATTAAATCATTAAATTTCATCAAATCTTTCTCCAACAAATGGATTCTTGAAACTTGTGAATGAAGATCTTCGTATCGAGTTCATGATATTTTGTTAACACTGGCAATCAAATTATTTTACATAATAACAAGCCTAAATATTTTACCGCCAAAATGTTATTTTCATTATTAATTAATGTCATAATGTAGGAATGCGTATCTATCTATCTATCTATCTATCTATCTATCTATCTATCTATCTATCTATCTACTTTATTTCCTGAGAAAACTTTTGGTTTCAGAATCTCATCCGTTCCACATCAATTCCGGATAATATCTGCTACATAATGTATATATGTGATGCAAAGCGTTTCACATTTTACAAACCTGGCAACTGTTCACTTTGACAAAAATGGTTTCAAACCAACAAATGAATGGAACAACCCCTAGCCTCTCCAGATATTAATCCAATAAAAATGGCTGTTCATCATTGCAAGGGATGCATATAAGAACAGAAAAAGACATTACAGCAAAAGATATAGCTGGGAAAACAATAAAATCTGGTGCAGGCAGTGTCAAAGTTGAAACAGTAGCAATATGAACAAAATCAATGGATGTTTCTATGGCCTATATTTTTTCGATTTATTTATAAATAAAGATTTATTTGGCCTTGTTTCTTTGTGTAATAATGTCTGTCACTCCTCCGAAAGTTATTAATAATATTTCCAATAAGATTAGATCTTATAAACAGAAATTCATGCAGAGTACAAATCTAAATATGCTTTGAATATCATACCAGCATAAGTTAGTAAATACTTTTATTGCATCAGAATTAACTTCCTAATAAAATTTGAAATACAACACACAAATTTGAGACACACACACACACACACACACACACACACACACACACACACACACACACACATACACACATATATATATATATATATACAGGATGACCGAAAGCAAAACAAAAGTAGAAGTTAAAAATAATTTTAAAATTAATTTACATACAAATATATATATTTTTTCTAATTGTTCATTAAGAAATTAGCTCTTGTCAAATGTATGACGGATGTATTGGTGTTGCTTAAAAGTAAATATAATCTATTATACAGCTATCTATATTTTTATGATTTCTTAAAATCTGTTATTTCGGTTTTAGGTATATTTTTCACTTTTCACTATATATAAAAATTCTTTATTAAAATCCCTGCTTACATCATTTTTATTTTTCTGCCCTTCCCTTTCAGTTCTGTGGTTGATTTTAACGTAAATTAATTCGTAAACGATCAGACCTTATTTTATTTTGGAACGGAAAATATTTGAAAAACTTTTGGCAAATCCAAATTATATGTCATGTTTTTTATTTTTTCTATTTCTTTTTTTTCTCTTTTTTTGTTGCTTTTTCTTGTTCCTTTTTATGTGTCTAACCCTTTCCCTTCACCCTCTCTGAGCTAACGGTTGTCACATCTGCATATCTAACATATATTTCTCTTTTTCTTTTTCTCATTTTTCCTCCCTACTTTCTCTTAAAACTTTTCTCCAATCTCCCCATTTTTTCTTTTTTTTTCCCTCATTTCCCGTTTTCTTTCTCCCATTTCGTTTAAATGATACTCTTATTTCTGATTTTTACACATATATGCTTACTTCTGCTTGTGCAAACGACGGAGCTACGGGATAACTGGACATCTGTTTGACCTCATCCAGTTATTCCTCTCTAACCGCACATTGAAGGTCGTATTAAATGGGCATGCCTCCCAAAACTACCATACGATCGCGGGCGTCCCTCAAGGTTCTATCCTAGGTCCCACGCTCTTTCTTATGTACATTAGTGACCTCCCCGACGCCATTAGATCCCAAGTAGGCATGTACGCCGATGACAAAACAATCTACTCTCGCATCGATCAAAAACCAGGTGTGGGCGACAAAGCGAACCACGCTGCCGAGCTTGAAAAGGACCTCCAATCCGTAGTGGCCAGGGGTAGGAAATGGCTAGTAAATGTCAATGCTTCTAAAACGAAGCTGTTATCAACTAACCA
This sequence comes from Ascarosepion bandense, assembly GCA_037127315.1. Lineage (NCBI taxonomy): Eukaryota > Metazoa > Mollusca > Cephalopoda > Sepiida > Sepiidae > Ascarosepion > Ascarosepion bandense. The sequence goes on along the minus strand of JBBBDQ010000239.1, from coordinate 8,554,690 downwards.
CCATAGAAAATCGCATCTACCTCTCATTAGCATGGGACAGGCTTGCCTCCCAGAGAGTAAAATACTACGCCTCCTTGGCCTTACATTTTCGGCGGACCTCAAATGGAATGACTATATCGAATCCATTGCCAAATTTACCGCTATGAAAGTCGACTCTTTGTGCAGGGCCCGGAAGTTTTTCCCACCTGAATATATTCTGCACATATACAAATCTACCATCCGCCCGTGTATTGAATATTGCTGCCATATCTGGTCGGGTTCCCCTGCTACTCTCCTTGGGCTTCTTGACAAAATGCAAAGGAGGATCTGTAACGTGGTTGATACTGACTTGGCAGACCGACTGTAACCACTCTCTCACCGGTGTGATGTGGCTTCCCTGTGCCTCTTCTACAAGTACTTTCCTGGCTTCTGCTCCGATGAACTTAGATCAGTGGTGCCGCCTAAGCACGAATTTACACGAGATACTAGATTAGCAACTAGGTCCCACCCTTTTACAGTTAAACAGATAAGATGTAACCGTAAATTCTTCTCAAACAGCTTCTTTTCTCGCGCTTCCCGACAGCTACAATCTCCAGGTATTTAACTGTAGGGTCAATAGACACCTCCTATCACACTAACTCCCAATTATTCTCAGAACACTCTCATCTACCCAACCCTCATTCTCGGTATCTTTACCCGCCTATCACCCACCCTCTGACATTTCTTATATTTAATCATCCTTTCTCCACTCTATGTAGCTCCCCACTGTGCAGTAGTGGCAGTGACATGCCTTGCTCGGAGTAAAACACTTATAAAAAAACAAATGCCCTTTTCACAGATCAAGTTGAATCCAATTCGCTATCTTAGTCTTCTCTCTATCTTCCCACACTCTGAAACAGCTTTTAGACACCCGTATTCTGGCATACTCTTAATTCTCCTTTTCTTTCATTCCTCTCCCACACTTGTTTATAAAGATCCCTATAACAATGATCATAGTTACAATAGGTTTGTCTTCAAAATTCACCCCTGAGGATGATCTCAGAGAAGATCGAAAGTACTCGGAGTAACCAAAAATACGGCGCCTTTCGTGATGAATTTCAACTTAACATTAGATAGCTACTTAGAGGACTAGAAGTGATTATTATCAAAATAAAGACATATTATATGTCTATATTATTCAATGAATCTACTTGAATGAAAATATGCCGCCTATATGTGATTTGTTTGAACATTATATATATATATATATATATATATATATATATATATATACGAAATAATTTTCTTGAACATTATTTTAATCGATACTCCTATTTATAATCAAACGGTGTTATATATTTATTTCTACCGGCCTGATCATTTACGATAATTTTTTGTTACGAAAATGTGTGTCATTTCGCAGAATTCGAACCTGCGACCCCTCTTCACATAGGAAAAGCTACCAATTGTTCTAGCATGTCTTAGACCTCTCCACTACGAGTGACCAACAGTCTAAACAAAGTTAAATCAAGCCTATATAACGCAATTTTCTATTCATCGCAATAACCAGATCTGCTCTGAAATGTATCGTAATGTCAACAAACGTAAACATGTTACGAAAATTAACCAAGATTAACAAAACTGGTTATAAACAACCGACAATTTCGTTAATCTGCGTTGATTTCCTTCGTTAAGAGAAATAAATATCTATTCAAATACGTCGATCCGGATTAACATAGACATTTTTTACATTATTTTATTTTTTTCAGTTTATGTCTGTTGCTTTCTCATAAAACATTCCCATGTAATCCCCCAAACCCAGAGCTACTAAACGTATGAACTCTGACCTAAAAATATTTTACCTAATTATTTAATTTAAATTTAAATTTAACTTTTAAGATTTCACTTTCCTTTTTCATGTTTAAGTTTTACTCCAAATCAGATTAATTTATACAATTAAAAAACAACATCCCAGCATTAGAACTAACAGGAACTAGTCAAGAATCAAAAACTCAAATCTCAGAACGGTCAGTTCATTATAAGCACCTGAAGATTGCATAGTGCATTAAAACACCGAGGCGTGTTGTAGACGTGCGATAATATGTATACTTATTAATATATGCTTTATTACTCTATAATATTACACTGTTTTATTGACACTAGAAAATATTTATGTATGTGCGTGGACTTGAGTGTATATCCATATATGTATTTATTGATATTCATATCTATATATGTCCGTGTTTGCGTATATATATATATATATATATATATATATATATATATATATATAAAACGTGCGTGATCATATGATTGTATAATTGTATATGTGTGGATATGCTTGTGTGTATTTGTATTTGTGTGTGAAACGATGCAGTACGGCAGTGACCCGTTTGTGAGAAAATGTTTAACCGGGTCAAGTTGACTTGGCAACCCTATTTGACCTGATTCACGGTGTGTGATCTTTGCATTCCTTTACGTTGAGTAGCAAACAGGATAGCAAAAGAGAAAGAGTGGGAATATATAAAGCAAAAACAACTGCTTTCTGGAAGGAGGAGTTACACGAAAACTTCTCATTCATCCATTTAACCCAGTTGTGTGCAATTGTTCTCCTACTTTTACTACAAGTGTCATAAAAAACATTCAAAAAGTAACCAACTGTTAATGTATTTTCTCTTGAAACGGTTGCAATATGTTTTTTTAGTTCATCCACTCAGTACTATTAATGTCTGTACGTTTAGTTCAGTAAAAACACAAAAAAACTTTACGGACTACTAATGTGAATACTATACATTCAGGTTATTTCACTTTTTTTATATTTTATTGCTGTTGTTCACTTAATACCCAATACAAGTGCCACTCAAGTTAGCGTTTAATAAATGGAGATGTCATAAGGGCGTATAGGGAAAAAATTGAATATTATCAGAATATGTAGGTTCGAGAACTGTTTATTCCTACTTGAAAAGATTAAGATTGTAGTGAGCAAGAAAGCATTCTCTCGGGAGAACGTTATAGATAGAAACATTTCTGAAGAAGAAGCTGTCTGATTGGATATTACTTTTTAATATTGAAATTACAATGGATGACGATGAGTCATCTCGATGTACATGGAATGGAATGGTGAGTCTTAACTGTGAAGGTCTGGAGGAGTGGAAACAAAGCATGTAGTTCACTTGAAAATATGCTACGAAAAGACTAGTAGAGTAGCGAGAGGCTAGCAACATTTTGTCTAAGTGGAAAGAGGAGGTTGTGAAGTGGAAGCGATTCATTACACAAGGGGTCTGAGAAAACGCTTTGAACCCGGTCGAAATTGGAAAGTGAGACTTGGACAGCTCTAGCTCAGATGTAGCAATACTCCTCGGTTGGTACCACATCTGGCTCTTAAAAGAAGCGAAAATAGGGCGAGGACGTATAACAGAAATTCACTTTTGATTCTATTCAATTAGTTAATGTAGAAAGCACATATTTTCTGCGTAACAAAGAAGACATTGTGTTTCGGTTTCCAATATAAATATTAATCATTGTAGTATTAATGCTATTAGCAATGGAGTAATTAGTTGTTTCAGTATTCATTGACCAGTTAGCGTTACTGTCATTTGAAATTTAAAATAGTTTTTCTTCAAGGAATTTTTAAGTCCACTATTATCGCAATTTCTGCAATTCCTGGGAGTTTCTTTAAACATGTGAATTTTAACATGTGGATTATCATTTTCTCTTTTCCTTTTTTTGTTGTTGTTACTGTCGTAAAGATTGTATTTTTAGTGTTTAATAATGTTCATTGATTGTGACGTTGTGGCGCAAGTCTGTAGGATCTGATGAAAGGGTTGTCTGAAAACATGAAGGATTCTTCGCTTGATGCCAATTTTAATCATTGCTCTGAGAAAATGGTTTTATACGCATGCTAGTTTAGACATTTTTAACAAGTTGGATTCCAGGCATGATAACCATATAGGAATCATTGTTCTTAGACTATTGAATAATATGACTGGATTTCAGCTCAGTAATGTGATTTGGTAACGTCTTAGGGTAGTTTTGGAGAAAATATAAACAAAATGACATATGTAGAATCAGAAATCAAATTTTGAAAGAGACAGCCGAAATTTCCAGAGCACACAATATAAAAAGAGGGCTCGAATTATTTGACATCCGGAGGATATACTAAACAGATGATAGCAACACATAACTAATGAGCTTGTGAAAACGGTTTTTGCATAACAGGGATTAGGTTTAGTTTGTTTAACGGCATATCAACTGCTAAGGGACCATTTAATGTCAAACTTTTATTTTCTTGTGAGTTAGTTATTTTATGTATAGCTGGTAATTTTTTACTGTGAAAATTTATTGTTAATTGTTTCTTATAATGTCTTTTTATATGTTCATGTTTTGACCCCAGTTTGGTAGTTTCCTCTTTGCCCGTAGCTGGGACTTTTACAGGTGTTACCACCAGTGGTATAGATAGACCTTGGAAAGATAGACCTTGGAAAGATAGCAATTAAGAATGTGTTTCACAATTTTCAAAACCTCCTGATCAGAGACCTTGGTGCTGAATGTAGTTTATCGTCATAACCATGGATTAGGGAAAAAAGCAACAAAAAAAAACAAAAAAAAACAAAAAGAGAAAAATTAATTTAAGTTACAAATGACAAGTAGTTGTAAAGAGGCATGATGAGTGGACATCGTAATTAGAAGAAGAAGCACATTTTAAGTTACACTTAATACAAACCATCCACTATTCAATTTTACTTGTTTAGAGCTTTTTAATTTGACATTCTAAATTTTTATGATAAATTCGATGGATGCGCCACCACGACTCTCATTCCATTTCTAGATCATAATTACTTTTTTGGAAAGGTTTACCGGAAGTGCATTGTCGTCAGCATATTCCTTCATCATCGGTACTAAACAGAAAAAAAGGAACGTTGTTTTTTATCTAGTAAATTCGTTTAAGATTTAGGATTTTCTAAATGTTCTGAACCAATTTCTTCCTATTTGTGATTTTAAATACTCAGCAGAGAATATTGTGTAACAAAACTGACACTACAAATATATAAAAAGCACTTGGGAATGAGTACAGACATTCATGCACTCTAATGAAAAGGTCACAACGCAAACTAAATGCTGTCCACACCGCTTCAGAAATTATATGTGTGATATATACGCTGGTTACCTGGTCGAATCAGGATGGCCGTAGCTGATCGTAAATCTAAATCACTGAAATCAGTTAAAATATTCAAGACAGAATTAAAAGAACTGTGGATGAAAATAGAAAGAAGTGAAAATAGTTAACAGACTCATCAAAATAAACTCTAACGTTCACAAAAAATTATATAGAAAAATAATAAGATGCACCATCACCTTCATATTTAAAGAAACACCTATAATTGAAGGAAAGTTTATTGCATATATATATATATATATATATATATATATATATATATATATAAATCTGCAATGCTATCCTGAAATGACATCTCGGCTTCAGCCACTTTTCCACCATCATAAGCTAGGTTCTTTATGCCTTTTCAATACGTATATTAAAGATAAATGGTCTGATAAAAACTTCACTATGGTACCTAATCTTTATGAATTTAAACGTATTATGAGATTAGCAGCAAGATCTCATCATTTGTAAAGTCTAGATTTAAACGTAAGTTCTATGCTAACCGATTATTTTCTTGCACCTTTGGTTTTTAGAATTTTGGTTTTCTTGTTTCCCAGGGAAACGAGAAATTCAAAACACGAAATGCAGTGTCAACCGTTGTCTTTCGTTCTCTTATTATCTGTTCTTTTATTGTCCTCGCGTTTTAATAATGTCCTTTTTTTTTACCCCTATGGCTTAGCGACTTCGACTGGCAACAAATTGGTCGAGTTTCGATCCCGGCCAGAAGTAAGTAGATATCTAATCACACTGATGAGTTGCGGGATATGTTCTGTCCAGTCAGTCATGTCTCTTTCGAGACATGATCGCCCAAGCGTGGGTCACGTATGAAACCTAACTGACTAACTGACTGAATTTTATTATATTCTTTTATACTCAGTACCCCACTGCGTATTAGTGGCTATATTGCCTTGCTTAGATTGAAGTTCTTTTAAAAAATCGGATAATTAGGAGATTTTATCCAATTTTTCTGAAATTATTTAGTAATAAATAAAATTATTTAATATTTGTTTAATTGTGGGGAAATTTATGTATAATTTATTTTATTTGCAATTATTATTTTATTGCGAGTGTGATTGTGGCATGGAAATCATTGTCAGGCGTTCTCATTTAATGTCAATTTTCTAATAAATATCACTGAGGCGACCAAACTAAAACTTTTACCTTATGTTATAAACGCATCATAAAAATTATATCTTACTTATTTTTTACTAAACAACAACAGAAGTGACTAACATTTTGTTGCCTAAAAATAATAACAACTGAGTATACAAATATTAGGATAAGAGAAAAAGTTTGTATTTAAATTTAGAACTTAAAACTTTTATTTTTCTTACTGTGGAAATCTAGCGTATTTTTTTATGGTGGACAAAAGTCTACAAGATATTATCAGGAATGGATTAACATCGTTTGATCTGGAGGTATCGATCGGTAAGAACCAAAGAGATTTGATATTTTAGGAAAATCATTCTATCTTTCCCAGACACACAGACACTTTGCAAAATCTTTAAATCCCAGGATGATCTGATTTTGGTGTTTTCTAGAAGAAGATACTACTACTTTGAAATAAATTAGACACATTGTTTTGTGTCAAAATACATCAGTTAAGCAACATCCTGTCTTGCCAGTATTTGGATCAGTAAAAGAATACGGAACTACATTAGGTTCGCAGGTTCAATTCACCGTTTTAAATCAAGGATGTTTTATCACGAACACATGATATAGACAGATCTTAAATGTTATTAAAATACAAAGATTTTCGTTTAGGACAACATATTTATTAAATCAACGTCAGAATAGTTTCGCAAATTGAATAAATTCTAAAAGTGACGTGTTGAATTATTCATCGCATTATATTAATCTTGCATTTAAAATAACATTTTGGATAGCCAACTTTACAAATTCCATTTCTTGATTGCCGTTTTCAATAAAGTTCAAGAGTCTTAAATTGTTACAAGCTGTACTTCTCTCGTTGTCTGTTTATAGCCATGAAAATAAAAGGTGTTTTATTGTACGTAACAACAACTTGTCTGCAGGCGACACAATTTAAGCTTTCTACATTTTAAACTGATTTATCACCAGAAGACTTCACGAAATCTATTTTTATGGAACAAAATATATTTTTGAACATTTGCTGATTACCTCTTAAAAGTTTGCCACTCGCCTCTATTAAATTTTGTCCAGAATGTTGCTCTTTTTTATATCCGTCCAAAAGCTTGCTTTAGCAAAATCCCTTAGGTTTAAGAGGTTATTATCAGCATACTCCATGTAAATCCCTCTCTGTTAAAGAATAAATAAATGAATAAATAAATAAATAACGAAACTTTTCCAAACTACAAGTGATTCCAAAAGCAGTACTGGTGAAAGATTTAATCAAAAATCAATCAGTCAACGGTTTCGGCAAATTACAAGTCAATTTAAACGTGTATAAAGCCTGTGTACATCTAAAGTCGTAAAAATAAAAGATAAGGCAAAATCACATGACAATATTTTAAATGAATTCCTATCAAACGCCTTCGGTAAGTCCATAATTTTATTAATGGTGTATAGGAGGTTTTTAAACATTATTTGCAAGATTTTTAATTCTTAAAACGTCTCACAGTCTTCGTTTGACTGAGACAATTTTTCGTCTATCAGAAAAAACTCTTTGTCAAATCTTTCGCATTCCAATTAATCCCGTTCTATCTCTTGATGCAAACTGTCTCTGACATCGATTCGATCCTTCTCATTTTATTTTTCAGTTCCAAGCGAAGAAACATTGTCTTCATAGGACGCAAAAGATCAAGCAACCATTGAATGGAGCACACACGATTCATTTATTCACTGATGATCGGTTTGATACACAAATACAGGCAACAGTTTTCAACAACGGCCCATACGCATCTAAACATCTTTACAAATGTTAGATCTGACTGAATATGCAGCACAGCTGCCATATTTGGACAGCAGCTGTTCAATCCTCACTCTATAGATTTCAAGATCGTTTAAAACCGTTAACACGGTCTGCAGCCTCCTCCCAAAGACCCAGTCTTATCACTATTCTGTTGTTATTTCAATAGCAAATGTCTTGATAAACTTCATTCTTTACTTCTACCAGTTAAGCAGAGTTGAATGGCACTCATTTCTTCTGATTTCCAAAAGTAAGAAAAATTTTATTTAGATTTTTCAAATAACTACAACTAAAAAACTACTTCCTTGCAATCTACAATCTTAATCTCTTCAATCAAGTGTTAATTATTATCTATACAACTTATTTTTTTAATTCAATTTAATTTAATTTTTTTCTAATCATATCGCCCCAAGCAAGGCAGTTTACTACCACTGGTGCGCAGGGGATTACAAAAGAGGAAAGTTATGAGAAAAGGTGACAGATTATAGGGGGTGCCAGAAAGTGGGTAAGAGAATGATGAGAATACTGATTAGAGTGGAATGAACGGAGAAAGTAGCATGTTAGAGAGAGAGAGAGAAAGAGAGAGAGAGAGAGAGAGGATGCAAATCAGTGAGATAGGGGATGACTATTGACTTTACATTTAAATTGTTGGAGATTGTAGCTGTCGAGGAAGCAAGTAAACGTTAGGGAATTCCACAGACGGGAAGTGCGAGAAAAGAAGCTGATGGAGTAGAATTTGCATTTACATTTTATTGGTTTCACAGTAAAAGGGTGAGACGTAGTTGCTAATCTTGTGGCTCGAGTTAAATCATACATAGGAAACACCAGAGAGCTTATTTAATCGGAGCAAAAGCCGTGAAAGTATGTGTAGAAGAGACACAGGAAAGCCACATTACACCGACGAGAAAGTGACTGTATCTGAGCTGCCAATCGGGATCGATCACATTACAGATTCACCGTTGGATTTTGTCAAGGACCCCTAGGTGGATAGCAGAGGCACCCGACCAGATATGGTAGCAGTATCTAATGCACAGGCGGATGATAGATTATATATGTACAGGGTGGTTTATAACGGGAAAAACTTCCTGGCTCTACACAAAGAACCGACCTTTTTAGCAGCGGATTTAGCTATGCATTCTATATAGTCATTTCACTTGAGGTCTGTTGTGAGAGTTAACCCGAGAAGGTAACCTTCTTTTTTTACCAACATCTTCTTTCTTTCATATTATACAGTATATTCATTATAACCATTTTAACAGTAACCCTCAGAAAATGCTGGGCCTTGTATCGGGTAAAAAAAAAAAAAAAACAATACAAGAAAAACTGATTTCTCTTTAATTGAAATTCCATTAGATTGCTCGACTGTTCAACTAAGAAAGAACGGTGGTTAATACGTCCCATATCTTGATACGCTCTGCTCAGATTGCACAATTTCCTCCCAAATAAATCTTCATAATTCTTCTATTACTTCTTCCAAATATCGCTTTCCTTCCTTCCCCAAGCATGACTGTTAAGTAAGACAATTTTCTACCTAATGACAAGTGTTTGAACATTTGCTGAAAAAGAAATATGGCAAAATATACATACAAATAATTTACTGCTTAATCTAAATTTTGGTCAGAGTCTTTTTAAGCTAACAATGACTAAGCAAGGTATTGAGAACCGGAAAAATTTCGTTAGAAACAAGGAAAATAATTACTGGATTGCTATGTGGTATCTGCCCTCTTATATATCAGGGAATGTTGGACAGTTAAGATGAAAAAAAAAATGGAAGCAACAGAAATGTTGTTCTGCAGAAGGATATTGAACATTTCAAGAATCTAGTTTTCCGTTACAGAATGTGAGGCTAGCGCCAGAATGATCAGAATGGTTGTCTGGAGTGCCTCGTGGGTGGGAGTTTCTGACAGTGATGGATTGTCTTTGTATGGGTTTTGAATAAAAGTTCAATACGGAGTACATTCAACGGAAGGTCTCAAAAATTATGAAGTATCGATATACCTCCAACACCTAGTTATGAGACCGGCTAAGATCACCCACAGAGAACGCTGCGCCAACGTACGACTTATGTTCCTGAGACGTCAGGCTTCTTACTGCCTCTTATAATCCAAGCTGCCACTCTTCATAAAACGAATATAAAAAAGACATGAATATTTTCGTTGATACCGTTTCATGTAGTAGCCTTGGGATCCAGTGACGACATAGAATACAACATATTTTTTCTATGTCCTTTACCGTTTTATGTAGCAGCGTAGGGGTCCAGAGACAACGCAGAACGCAATCCTTCTTTCTGCACCATAAATCTGTTTTAAAAACGAAGCATAACAAAGGAATTTAAAAAAACAAATGAACGACCAAATGCCTCACACTGAAAGCATTAATCATCGCTGTGATAGGATTTGCACAATCTAATTAGAATACGATTTTTTAAAACTGTAACTGCATTAGATCAAATATCGACTAAAAATGATTGTTTTTATTATTCATTTATATTTTATCAGTTTTTTTTTTATTGAAGTCGTGAAAGAACAAAAGTGAGAGAAGGATGTGCATTCTAAACGGTAAATCGCTGTTACTGTAGCGCGTCCATTTTTAAATATTCATCTGAATACGCTAATTATTTTTAGTCTAAGATATTAACAACCATCTAATATACAAGGAGGGCGCTTAAAAATGCTTGAAGCGACAAAAACACCTTAAAAAATTGATATTTGGTAAGATTTTGGGAAGTGGGTCGGATCTTGAACGTAACAGCAACTTAAATGTGTACATTCGTAACAACAGATGTAATTATATTTAATCGCAACACTCTCATCTGGTGAAACAAAAATTTGTCGACTTACGAAATTAATCTTCTACAAAGAAAATGAAACTCTTTTCAAGTTGCACACGGCTCTGAACGCACGAGTGATCCATTTCTTCAGCAATTATTCAGCTTTCGAGCTCTACAAAAAGAATAAAATATTGAAAGCAGAGGATATGTAGTTTGCACAACTCGTGTTGAAAACGTTAGGAAAACCCGATAATAACGCATGCGCAATCATCGGTTCCGCCAGGACCTATCAAGAGTAGAGTATATAAACATCTCACTTGTAAAACAAAGAAACAAACGAGAAAAATAACGATTCATCATTAAACCTCTTTATCGCTATGAAAAACAAAGAAGGTCTGAAACATCTTTCTCTCTAGAAGTATCTTTATTTGAACACTGTGTGCTGCCTTTTTTTTTATATTTCAATCATTTTAAAATGTTTCTGTTAAATAGTTACCATGGAAAACGACACTAAATCTTTCACTCTCTTTCTTCACTTCACTCTTCTTTCGCTTTGAAGCTTTTCGGATGGTTTACATTTTTTCTGTTGGTTGACTGCCTGTTGCAAAAAAATAGTGTCAAAACTGATCAAGCAACCTATTGGTTGGGAATGACATTCACATGAAGACATATTTTATAAAATATACACAGAAAGACACAGAATTTATGTGGAAAAAAAACCCAAACGTGCCTACTTTTTAAAAATAATTGTTACCATAGAAAGTAAACCTGTTCAAAGAGTTTATCCATTTTTAGAAGCTACTACGTAAAATTTAGTCTAGGAAATTACACGAATGTCGTTCAAAATGAAACCATTTTTTGTCTTCCTTAAATGTTTTATAGTATTCACTCAAATGTGTATAAATTAAAGAAACACATAAAAACTGTTAGGTAGTATTTTAAATTGAATTTGAATGTAAGAGACAAATATATCTTACTCAAAAATTCTTTTAAGCTGCAGTGAAACCAAAAACTAAGAAACGTATATTTTTTTTATAACATAGTAGACAATCCAGCGTCACGAAAAAAATATCCGAAAACATGAAATAGGAGTAAACACGTAAACACACACACACACACACACACACACACACACACACACACACACACACACACATATATATATATATATACTCACACCACGTTAAAAAGGTCACGAGCAGCCATTGGGGCGGTCGAGCCATACGAAATAATAACACTAAAAATTGATAATTCAAGCGAAATAGAAGGGATGAGATGTGTTATGGAAATATTGTTGAATGAAAAATATGATAATGGCAATAAAAGGACAGAAAAGTTATGGAAGGAAAAAAAATGAATTCAAATTAAAATAAAAAGAAGAAAACTTAAAAAAATAAAAGCAAGGCATATAGAAAAAGCAACAAAACAGATGATAAGAAAATTTAAAAAACATAAAAAATGAAGAAAAACGATAAAAATGGAATAAGAAGAGACATCAGAAAAGCAGAAAAACAAAAAAGGAAAAGAGAACTAATGGGTGCGATGGATAAATTATCCACTAAATGACGCAAAATTGAAAATAACATTGACATTTCATTTAAACAGATATATTTATCAAAATTATACCAAACTATTTTAAATACTAAAGAATAAATTTATTCAATAAAATCACTATTGGCTTGAACAACGACCGTCAAACAACTTCAGAATCTACTGCATCTCTTCTGGACAGTCTCCTTGCTTAAATTGTTGAGTGCTGCTATAATTCTTGCTTTCAGTTCATCTGTGGGTTACAGGGAGTTTTGTTGGTCTCTCGCTCAACCTTGCCACACTCATAATAATCAATGATAGTTGCGGTTGTTGGAAAGATTTAAGAGAGGGATGTGGTTGCAGAAATTGTCGGACAGCCATGATTTGTCTTCTTGTATGACATGGTGCAGAATCCTGTTGTCAGACAGAGTTTTCCATCAGACACAGTTTTGAATCAGGGCATCACTATCTATCCAAGGCACCTGATGTAGGCCACCGTATTGATTCTGAAGCTCTGTGGAAATATGTTTAGAAGCATAACGTCCCCATCACGTGATCACGCTTAACATCATTGTAATCATCATAAGACTCATCCAAATCATTCCTAATTTTCAACACTGTCCTCAGATTGGCACTTCAACACTCTGAAATGTTTCTATTGGAATTGCAGCGCCAATTCCGAGCACAGCATTATGCCATTTCCAACTTTCTGGCAAAGTGAATTGCGTCGTGGTGCTCTTTTTCCCACAGATGATGCCCAACTGACCCTACTATATTGTGCAGTCGACAAAATAGCAGAAAAACAACTCGCATGCGTGAAATTAATATATATATATATATATATATATATTTATTTAATTTCACGCATGCCAGTTGTTTTTCTGTTGAATCGCCGATTGACGCTAATTTAGTCGGGTTTCAATCCTGGGTAAAAGCAATCGGATGTCTAACCGTAATGTTGAGCTGCGGATGACTGTTTACGCTCTCACACCCTGATTGAGCAATCTAGAAGAATGATAGACTTTGAAAAACAGTAGCTACAGTAGCATCTACGCATCGCTCATTCATTAATGAATTAGAACACTATAACTACTGGCGTATGATACATCAGACGCTAAAAGTCAGCCTCCTTCTCCCGAGCGCCCATAGCTCAGAGGCAGAATCGCCGTCTGACGCCAATTCGTTCAGGTTTCAATCCTGGGTAAAAGCAATCGGATGTCTAAACGTACTGATGAGCTGTGACACAGTGAAACAGATCTGTCTGCGGATATATATATATATATATAAAATGGCGATAGTTTACATAGGCATGCTTAACTCTAGGAACTACTATCTCGTCACAGAAATTATCTACAAATTTAAATTCGTGTCACTGAGTCTTAATACTGCATGTCCTAAAAGATATAAAATAAAGATATTAAATAAAAAATGAATCATCTTAATGCGGCACACGTTCAAATCCTCTTCATATGTTATAAAGAACTCAATAATATTAAACAAACATCTGTAAATTCTTCTTTTTCTTTTTCATGTGCCGTGTCCTTTCAGGACGTATATTATGGACTTCCTCTTGGCTCTGTCTATTGCCACTCTCAATATTTTTCTTCTGGGTATCTCTCCCAGACCCCACCCCACCACCCATATGTTCGGGCATATCAAGTATGTCTACTTTTCTCTGTCTCTTTCCTTTTTTCGCCCATTAAGTATTAAATTCTCCAGACCTTCCTTCCTCATTACGTGTCCCGTAATCTTCAGCTGTCTCTTCCTGATAAGTGTGAGTTTTGCTTCCTCTCCAACACCTCATCGTTGCTCACGTACTCAGTGCATAGTATCTTCAGCATCCTTCTGTAGAACGACATATCTGCTCCCTCAAGCCTCTCCTTCATACCTGAGGGGATCGTCCAACATTCACTTCCATACAGAAGGACAAATGTCACACAGCAGTCGAGCACTCTTTTCTTTGTTTCTAATGAGTTTACATTCATTTTACAAATGTAAAAAAGAGCTATTCTTTTAAATTTGATATACAAAATTTGCGCAGGTGATGAAAACCACTTGACCAGCCTAAATAGGAATTAAAAAATCGCATTTTTTGTCGCTTGACCAAAATCTGGGAAGCCGGTTTTTCCACTGACATGATTATATTAAATCTATTGCTAGGCTTTCTGATGGGGAAGTTGGTTCACTGGTTTCTTGATAGAATCCACATTGAACGTTTAGAAATCGATTATTCGTTCGTGTATATTGAATATAGCTGCCACATCTGGTCTAGTGTTCCTAAGATTCTTGACAAAATACAAAATAGACTTTGTATATATATATATATATATATATATATATATATATATATATATATATCAAGATCAGCCGGTTATGCTCCTATGGTTTCGATCTTTGTACATTTTGAATCTTTATCCCCTTTAAACAAGTATTGATCATTTTCTAATACAATTGTTTACTAGTTTAATTTAATTTAAATCTGTCCTTTGTGTGTGTATGTGTATATGTGTGTGTGTTAAATCAAACGTTCTTATTAGTGGATACTCGCATTTCAAATAGAAGCCCCATTTTGAATATTTTAGAGTGTTTAACGTCTATCGACCAGTACATTAAAAAAATCATAATAAAGAAAACATGCTCACTGACAGGGATCAAAACAGCGTTGCCCTTTCAAGGGGAAACGGCCGGTGATCCGGATTGCTTTACTGCTCTGCTATAGATTAAATGGCACTTACTCTTGAAAAGAACGACGTAGTTTCGATCTCTGTGGGAGAGCACACGTTCTTTATTAAGATTTATCGAAAGCGCAAGCCGATAGACGTAATACTCACTGTTTGAAATAAAAAAAATGTTGGGCGTCTATTTCAAATACGAGCATCCATCATAATAACGTTTAACGCATAATCAGAATGGAAAAAGATAATCTATCCATCTTTATTAATACAAGATAAATAGCAAAATGCTGAGCTGCCAAGACACGAAATAAATTTTCCTATTTTCTCATCGTATCTCATGAAAAAAAATTGTACAAAGATTCACTTTTAATGCATTTAAGTTAGCACTCAATTTGAATAGCATATCTTGAATATACAGTCAGTCAATTAAGTTTCATGCATAATACGCGACTAAAAATTGAACTCGGCTTTCTGAGTTACTATTCTTAGCTGCGATCCAGCCAGCCTGGATTGAATATTGCACAGTAAAATTTTCGGAGGATTTTCGAATTAAGTAATAGCTATGTACTGATCCACCGTCGTATGTGTATGCTACACTTAGCACCCCGAAAATGTTAGATCGTTTTTAGTAAATTTTAAAAGCAGACAAATTAAGCGAAATTATTGAAAACGAATTGATTTCTTTTTATTTTCAGGGCATTTTTAAGGAAGCGGATTAAAATTATGTGAGTGTACACCTCCTCCCCAGAGAAAATTGCTAATTCTACACTTTCATCTTTCAGCTCGTTACAGAAGAAAAAATCGATTTTACACGAAAATAAACAGTCTTTCGCTTTATCCATTTCTCTATGACTTTCGGCTCTTACTTATTTTTAGTTTCTAATTAAATAACATGTTAAATTTAGTGCATGGAAAACAAATTTAACGTAGTACATACTGTAGTAATGTCTGGAATAGTGGCAAGGAAAATGGACCTTGACATGGCGATTACATTTTCTACATTTGTCACCCACTCTCTTAATATAACCTGTTATTTCAATTAATTTAAAAGCGATGTCGATAACGCAAAGTTTATTTCTAAATCAAGATAGCATTTTATTCTTGATCTCAATAATATTCCACATTTTTATTTTTCTATATCCTCCGCATTGCATCTTTTCTTTCGGTCTCATTTCTAGTTTCAGTTTTGCTACTGGGCCGAGCGCTTAGGAATAACATTTTGCACGCGAGTCGAGGATATAATTATCACTGAAATAACTTTGTCTATAATTTTGGGAATTTTTCGTTAGAAATGTTGTGAAGAACAAGCAAAATCAATCTTTTTTTGTTGTTGTTATTTGTTTTCTATGACAGTCATATGACATTTTGGTCAATCTATTTTCTTCTTTATCTGTAAGACCGATTCAGAATACAGACTGAACGAATAGAAGAAAAAATGATTCGACATGATTGAAATGAAAATCTAAAGAAGGTAACCGAATCACTGTTACTGGCAGTTTAGAAAAAATGCACTTGATATGATCACATGAATTTAAGTATACGTGTGAATAAATGTTTTTGACGATGTGCGTATATAAAACAGGATATTCGGCTATGCCTGTCAGTTGTTCAGACGATTTGATATTCAACAATTTTGACTGTCACCTGTCAACTGTCAACCTGAACAAGCAGAATTGAACAGGGTAAGTTTGATCCAACCGTCACCAGAAATTTCATTTGGATGTCACTCGACCGCACTGCTCTCAAAGAAAAACAATTCTGTCATCCAAATTATCAATAAAGCGGGAATTCATTAATAAATAAAATAATTAATCTGAAACCTTCTGATTTTAATTTTAATAGCCATAGCAGCAAAGCAGCAATCACCTATTCATGAAATGGTATAAAATGAAGTATTTTATTACACTGTGCTGATAGCAAATCCCTAAAGGAAAATAGAGAACCTCCTACAGAAATTAGACAGGGAAAGCGAAAAGAAAGAATTAAATATAAACTTCAAGAAAACTGAATGCATGGTCATCAGCAAATAGAGATTCCCAAAATGCCAAGGATGTCGATGATACTAAACTCAAGCAGGTGAAGAAATTAAAATACCTGGGAAGTGTTCTGACAGAGGACGGAAGTGCGACACTGAAATTCGAAGGTGCATTGGCATGACCAAGGACGCATTTCAAAAACAAAGCAAAGTATTGAGAGACAGGAAGACATGAACATTTCAGGGATGTTTTTCATCCTGATACATACATAACAGATTGCTACTCGTTTTCAAGTACGTACTCCCGTGTGCTAGTAAAGCTAGAAAATCTGCCGTTCAACTCACAGACTTGTGGTTTATACTGCAACTATCTTGAGAGGACATCAGTTACAGTTCCTGCAAAGGAGCGTTGATCTAGCGTGATAAAAATATTCATTAAACTTATATACACTTCCCCACATCAAGCATTCTCAACAAGATATTTAAAGAAAAAACAGTAAAAATAAGCTATAGTTGCACAGAGAACATGACATAAATAATAAAAAAGCACAAAGGTAAACAATGATCAAACTACCTGAACAAATTAAACCAACGTGTAACTGCAGAATAAGGAAAGAATTGCTTGCAGAACAATGTCATATATTAAAGCACTGTAAAGTCATTTGATAACGAAGAAAAATACATAAGAGTAACTGAAGGAACCTAGAAACAAAGAAACTGTGAACACACCCACGTCTATTGAACAGGTTAAGAGGCTCATCCCTTGTTCCCTGTTTAGGATGTGGTTTCCGGCTTTCTCTTTACCAATCTTGTCACTTTTTTCAATTGGAGTAGATAGAGCTATCTATCGCCCGGTTCACACTCTACCCACGTCTATTGAACAGGTTAAGAGGCTCATCCCTTGTTCCCTGTTTAGGATGTGGTTTCCGGCTTTCTCTTTACCGATCTTGTCACTTTTTTTCAATTGGAGTAGATAGAGCTATCTATCGCCGGTTCACACTCTACCCACGTCTATTGAACAGGTTAAGAGGCTCATCCCTTGTTCCCTGTTTAGGATGTGGTTTCCGGCTTTCTCTTTACCAATCTTGTCACTTTTTTTCAATTGGAGTAGATAGAGCTATCTATCGCCCGGTTCACACTCTACCCACGTCTATTGAACAGGTTAAGAGGCTCATCCCTTGTTCCCTGTTTAGGATGTGGTTTCCGGCTTTCTCTTTACCAATCTTGTCACTTTTTTCAATTGGAGTAGATAGAGCTATCTATCGCCCGGTTCACACTCCACGCACGTCTATTGAAGAAGTTAAGAGGCTCATCCCTTGCTCCCTGTTTAGGATGTGGTTTCCGGTTTTCTCTTTTCCAGTCTTTTCACTATTACGTAGCCCCCTGCACATCAGTGTCGTTACCGCCTTGCTCGGGATTATACGATTAAAAAACAAAACAAAAAAAAACATCTTTTACAAATATGCGAACAACACAATGCTTTCTAAACATAACTGGAGATTTAAAACAAAAAACATCACACCAAAAATATCATCGTACATAAGGAAATGAGCATAAGCCTATAATAATCAACCTAAAAAGCTATAAAATCTGTCTAGAAAAAATAGTTATAACTAACTTCCCAGAGGAGAACAACCAACTTAATAAACGATCAGAACTTATCTCAAAATTAAGACACAAATACAAATTTGTACTACGCTACTTAAAAAAACAAAAATTGAAAACAATCAAGTATTAAAAAGTGAAAAAGTAGATAAACTAAGTAAATAATAAGCGAATTAGCAAACCACAACGCGAAAAAATAACCATTAGAATAATACTATAGACTAGCCACAATGCAATGCACTACCCGCAATGCATAACTGACCCGTATATATAAAAAGTTGGATAAAACCCAATGCACATGATATAAGGATTGCGTTTAGCATGAAAAAGACTGCCGCTGGTGTTGACTTCAGTGTCCACTTATATATATATATATATATATATATATAACCAATTGAATATTCTTAATTTAATTTTGAGAATAAAATCGTACCACATTCAATCATAAAATTCTGTCGATAATACTTTCATTATATTTGCAAATATTAAAAGAAAACACAATAATGTTATTATATTCAAACTGGGCATTTCGATACACCGGTATTTTTGAGAAACTGTGTAGAACACATTGTCTTCCTTAATCGAATTGATGTATTTTATTTTTTCAAATTATTTTTTACCTTTCTAGATATAGACTTTTCCTGAATAAAGTTTTATGCGAAATTTCATTTTTCCAAACTTTGCTCAATTCTTACATTTTTATTAAAGGCTAAAAGTACAAATATGTACTGAAAACCGATTTGTATTATTTATTCCCCGCCATTCTTGCTTCCTAAATGTCATTTAAAAATTTAATTTCAAATTCTTTTCAAGATTTCCGCGTTCGAAAATGCAGAAGGAATAATTGACTCACATATGAAAATTCCATTTCCTTTCTCACTGCATCAATGATTATTTTCTTTTCTTTCATCTACTTATTTTTTTCTTTTCTTTCATCTACTTATTTTTTTCTTTTCTTTCATCTACTTATTTTTTTCTTTTCTTTCATCTACTTATTTTTTTCTTTTCTTTACCGTTTCACTTTATTTTCCTCTTCTTTTTGCTTTTCTCCACTTTATCTCTCTCGAAATATATGTTTATACATTCTTCTGATAACTTTTGCACGATATGGTTTAAATATTTTAGTTTTTCCCCGTTATTATTTATTATTTTTAAAATTTAAAATTCTTTTTCTGCTTTTATAAATCATTAAAAACTTCTGCTTACAAGTTAAAAACGCATCAATTCTACTTTTATGTGCCATGTTCTTTCAGGATGTGAATGGTCATGGATCTTCACAGCCTCCCGTTCTTTGTTGTTCTAAGCAATGTTTGTCCACTTATTAACCCTCTTTGTTTCTGCTCTGTCGTCAATTTTCCTACCATTCATCAAATATGTCCTATGAGTATAAAATTCTCTAAGATTTCCTTCAACAACTGGTGTCCAAGACATTCCGACTGTTTTCCGATTTAAAATATAAGTATCCTTTATTTCTTATTTTCTTCAAAACTTGAAGGTTTCACGCATGTTGTGTCCTTCCTGTTCCTTGCATGTTTCTGTAGTACGATATTTCTACTGCTATTTTCGTCTGTGTTGAAAATGTCTGTCATTTTAAATAGTCGTTCTAGACACTTTTTCCGTCTCTTAATACTTAGCTTAGTTTCTGGATAACTTCATTCAATATTTTAAGAATATTCCGTTATACTGGTTTCCGGCTTTCTCTTTCCAATCTTCTCACTTTTTTTTTTTTTTTCAATTGGAGTAGATAGATCTATCTATCGCCCGGTTCACACTCCACCCACGTCTATTGAACAGGTTAAGAGGCTCATCCTTTGTTCCCTGATTATGATGTGGTTTCCGGCTTTCTCTTTTCCATTTTTTTCACTATTACGTAGCCCCCTGAACATCAGTGGCGTTACCGCCTTGCTCGGGGTGATACGATGAGAAAAATATATAAAAGATCTTTTCCATAACAAGAGAGAGCAACCAATAATACGCAAAGATGAGGACGGACCGGAAATATTAAAGTCTGAAGTGGAATCTGCAGTAGCCAAACGGAATAGAAACAAAGATGACATAGTCATAGAGCTGCTGATAGCCCTGGAAGAATATGGTATAGAGAAAATTACAGAAATAATAAATGAAATTAATAATAGTGGTGTAATATCAGATGACATCAGCAAGTCTATCTTCATAGCACTACCTAAGAAGCCAGGAGCAAACGAGTGCGAACTCCACAGAACCGTCAGTTTAATGAGCCATATAACAAAATCCTGATAAATAGAGCGAGAAGCAGAATCAGGCAAGAGATAGTATGAGAAGAGTGTGGTTTCGTTAAAGTCACTGGAACAAGGAATGCCATATTTATGATTAGGATGCTCTCTGAAAGGGGAATACAAATGAAGAAGGACTTATACCTATGCTTTATGGATTATGCGAAGGCGTTTGACAAAATACATCACAAAGAATTGATGGAGATGCAGCCTTGACATATTTGGGAAAGACTTAAGAGCAATCAAGATTTTTTACTGGCGGAAAACCGCTTGTATTCAGACAGGTAATGAATTGAGTAGATATACAAAGATAGAAAAGGGCGTAAGACAAGAATGTGTCTTTTCACAGGATCTCTTCATCTTGTACAGCGAGAATATTTTGAGGACCCTAGAAGTTATGCCAGAATTCGTCATCGGAGGCCACATTTTAAACAATATAAAGTACGCAGATGATACAGTGCTGATAGCAGACACGGAAAGGAAACTACAAGACCTCCTACAGAAGGTAGCTGAAGAGAGTGACAAAAAAGACTAGTAATAAACTGCCAGAAAACCGAATGCATAGTAATCAGTGAAAAGGGCAGCCTAAAATGCCAAATACAGGTGGGGGATACTAAAATCAAGCAGGTACAAAAATTTAAATACCTTTGAAGTGTTCTAACAGAAGAGGGGAAGTGCGATACAGAGATCTGAAGGTGAATTGGCATTGCGAAAGAAGTATTCCAGAAGTTGAGTAAAGTATTAAGAAATAGAACAATTTTGCTAGAAACAAAGAAGAGTGTACTGGATTGCTATGTGATGTCGGTTCTTCAATATGGCAGTGAATGTTGGACAATATCTTCAAAGATGAAGGAAAAACTTGAAGCAACTGAAATGTGGTTCTACAGAAGGATGCTGCGAATATCATGGATCGAGAATGTGAGCAATGATCAGGTTTTGGAAAGGATGGAAACGAAAAGAAAATTAATACTGAGCATCAGGAAGAGACAACTAAAGTTGCTGGGGCATGCAATGAGGAAGGAGGGCTTGGAGAACCTGATACTAAAAGGCCAGATAGAGGGAAAAGGAGACAGGGGAAAGCAACGGATAACATATTTGAAGGACCTAATCAGATGGATGACGGAACGAGGGTTGCGTGGTGTAACAGGAGAAGGCGTGCTCAGAGCCACCAGGGATAGGGAAACGTGGAGAGCCATGATCACCTACGTCCTGAAGGGACAGGGCACATAGAAGAAGAAGTATGGAAGAGTTACAGGAAATGAAAGTGAAAAAGAAGACAGAAAATAGAGAGGATTGAGGAAAGGACAAAAGTTGTACGAGATTCAAGGAGACAAATGGCGATTAGTAGTCATCAGGGATGCAAGCAAACAGAAGAGAGCACGAAGAGCGAGTAAGGAAACTTATAGAGGAGTGGTGGCGGTTGTATTTAGTTATTTCAACAGTAAAAGGCTGGGACCTATATGCCAATCTAGTAACATGCTTCAATTCATGTAATCGAGTTAATAGAGAAAAAAGCTCGCCAGAGTAGTTGCCATTAAATATTTGTAGAAATGACCGAGGGTAGGCACGTCACATCGGAGAGAAAATGACTGCAATCGTGATATCTGGTCACGATCATTTACTTTACTGATTCTTCTCTGGATTTTGTTAAGAATCATGAGATGTACAGCCGGAGCATCAGACCTGATATGACAACAGTATTCAATGCACGGACGAATAGTAGATTTATAAGTGTGTCTGATGAATTCTGATGAGATAAAGAGATGTGAGAAAAGGACTTCAGAGAGAAGTTTAGAAAACATTCAGAAATAAAAACAGAAGGCGTCTTGCCTTTGAATTATAAAACCGGAATTACAAATTTCTTTCAAATTTCTTTTAATTCTTTTTTTTACATTGATGTTTTTACGCAAAAATTCTTTCACTGATAAAGATAATACTTCTGATAAAGCAACCTCAAAATTCAAGTGATAAATCACTTTTCAAGCAACAAACGACATTTTTATTTTTTTATATTTAATAATAAAATCGCTTAAATTTATCTTAATTTTATTCACACGCAATAAAGTTAGATATCTGTTAAAGATGTAAAAAAAAAAACTTAAAGGAATAATTTTAGCGGGTTTCGCAATTTAATATAAAAATGAAATAAGTAAATAAAAAACCTCTAAGGCGATCCATCTTCAGAGATTTCTCACATATTTCTCATTGCGAAAGTTTAATAGGACAAAATTCACAGATCATTTTCATTCACCAAATAGAAGGCTCGATGACCACTCAAGGTTGAGAGCCACTGTTAACTTAGTAAGGAGATTTGAAGTGCAATGCAGAAATGAAAAAAGGGTCCCAGGAAGTGAATCAGGTTAGATATTCTTTGAGCTTAAAATAATAGTTTTTAAGGGAAGCATCCACGTGGGAATCAGTTTTACAAAATGGTGGATTTTTTACAAAAAATCTTTCAGACAACACATTTTCTCTTTACAATTAGTATATGGGCAAATTTAAGGTGGTTAGAATCTTTTCAAGTAGTATGGTGTATCGTAAAGATTTGGATTAATAGAACGAAAAATGTAGCTCATCTGAACGTTTTCCGTAGAATTAGAAACAGAGTAGCGTATGTAGGAAAGTCGCCGCCGAATGGAGAACAGGTCTTCTCACATAAGAATGCGTAAAGGATTTTGAACTTTATCCCTGGTATAAATGGAGGATTTAAATACTTCAGCCCATATATAGCAAACCGGTCGCAATCCTTTTTTCTGGGACACCGATTGAAAAGTGCATGCTTTATACTGGGATGTGCGTTATGGTGCAGTGGATATCGGCTCAAAACGAGAAATCGGAGAGCCCAGATCAAATTCCATATAAAGTCGTTGCATTCACTTACGCGCAAATACCCACGGCAATAGGTATTAATCCTTCTATTCTGCAACCAGTTAAAGATTAAATAGCATGACAGTTCTGTCGCTTTGGTTAGCAGACAGTCTACCGCAGGAAGTAATGGCAACCTAATAGCACTTAACTGATGATGCTTAATACAAGTAAATCTATCGCCCATATCATGAACATGTTTATACCTGTATATTAGTAGTGATACAGGGCTGATTGTAATTGTAGCCAAGGTGTTACACTTGCTTCTCTAATAAACAGATGAAACTTGAAGCAAAACACAGGTGGTTCTACCGATGAATGATGAAAATATCAGGGACAATATGATCAAAAAAAGGAAAATAATTACAGCAAGAAAGCTTATACATGATATCAGAAAAACAAAAACCAAAACAAAAAACGCAGCTGACATTTCTGGCGTGCATAATGTGGAAATAAGCTCAAGATATTCTTAAAATAACGATATGTTCTCATAGATCAAAAGAAAGAGAAAGAACGATAAAAACTTATTTTTTTTTTAATCATTTTACACTAAATATAGCAATAAAGCTACTAAGACAGTTACTGAGTCTTAAGGAATATGAAAAAACAAAAAACAAAACAAAACAATAAAATAATATTATGGAGAGAGAACAATAAAAGAACAAGAATCAAGAAGACTGAAAATAGCGATTCATATTGCATTTAAATTTTTGACGGTCAAAGTTAACTGGAAAGTCGGAAGAGACTTCCACTAGAAAAAGTGCGAGAGAAGAAATTGTTAGCATAGAACTTACGGTTACAGCTAGCCATTTCAACTTTAAAATGATGAAACCTTGCCGCCAACTGAGCTTAAATTCATAAAGTATAGGTAAGATAGCGAATATTTCATTCGAACAGTAACCTTGGAAATATTAATAGAAAAGGTTTAGGGAAGCTATATGGCGGCGGTGGAAAAGTGTTTGAACACTAGATTCAGAACTAATAACATTAAAGATTTTGGATTTTATCATGAATCTCTAAATATATCGCAGGAGGACTGGACCAGATGTGGCAGCAATACTCAAAGCAAAAACAAATAGTAGACTTATAAATATTTAAAGATATTTTCGGGTGATAAAACTTGTCGAGCACGACATAGGGAACAAACCTTCCTAACAATAGACATAGCAATCCATTCAATATAATCTTTCAGCTTTGTATCACCGGAAACGTTAGACGGAGAAGGCACAACGAGTCACTTTAATGAAGGTTAATATCAGCCATGCTGATGGAAGTAAAAATGGTCTTATCAGACGTTTAAAAGAGAGCATTTTCGCTTTTAAGATGTTAAAATAACAAGCCTTCTTTGCTCTATTTAACAAAAGAAAGTGGGTCAGTTTTTATATTAACTACCAATTTGATCTAATCCAACCGCTTAAAGTTGTTACTGAGATAGCAATAAATGTTTATGCCATCAGCATAAATAAAATGTTGCAGAGGTCGTTAGAGAAAATTAAGAACAACTTAAATCCAGAGCAAAATGGTATCATTGCAAAAAGAACCTAATGGGTTTCTGTGAATAGAGAGCAGAACGTATAAAAATAGTAAAGGATAACATGTTGCTTGGTTTTAACAACCGACTGAAAATCGTGCAGAGTAACGTTGACCCACGTGCTAAAGCAATTCGGCACTTTTCAAAAAAGTTAGTAACAAAATATAGCATTTCATCTCAATTCACAAGTACAGGCAAATGTGTATGTGTTTTTGTATTGAAAAAATGAAGAGTGCTTACAAAACGCGTATCCACTATATAAAGGCTGTGATGGGTAAATCGTTGCCAGTTTATATTTAAATTTTGCATATGCGTGTTTGTTTTTTAATTTTGTCGACTCCACATTATCGTAGGATCAGTTGTATTGTATACATATGTTAAGTGAAAGAACGAAATTGTTACGTATTTTGAACGGAAATGTATTTCGTCACTGTCATTCAAACATACTAATGTTATGGACATGTAGACTCACTTAGTTCGTCTATGGTTTGGATGCGCTTAACATCATTTTCGCTTACATATACTTACATTCAAAATAAACATCTAATGTTTATATTACGTGTTGGCACATACACTCAAACAGACACAAGTTTTTTTCTTCTACATTTAAGATTCATCTATTGCCTTACCGCGCGTGACACGTATCTGACCAATGAAAATATACCTCAATCAACATATTCTCGCTTGGATTTTTAAATCATTCGTTTTTAATAAATCTCTGAAGAAACTCATTAAAGTGAAACATGTTAGATTAAAGACCATTTTTTCTAATTGTTCTTTACTTTTTTTATTCACACACTCATGCATATATATATATATATATATATATATATATATAAAAAGATAGATATTAATGTGTGTGTCATCGTAAAGATAGATAAGTGCGTGTGTGTATAGTTAAGACAAACTGCTTTTTTAAAAACATGTTTTGCGGGAAATAACAGACATTAATGGTCTCATTTTAATGTACGTATCTTCTTTTGACAATGTGATTGCTGTATGTTGACCAAAAATTGGCCAGCTTTTTGAATTAATGTCAGTTTTTCAGTTAAAGTGTCATATGTGATGCACACTTGGGCGATATTTTAGTTTTCGGTCATTGACTGACTAGGCAGACGATTTTCCAGCAGTAGATTGTCATTTCTTTGTGTGGTAGACTGGTTGCCACCCAAGGCTACAGGACCAGATCTGTTTTGCTATTCAACCCATAAATGGGGTGGGGATTAGGAATGGATTCATAACTTTTTAAAGGGTGAGTGAATGCAACGAATTCAACTGGAATTTGAACTTGACTCTTCGATTCCTCATTCCGAGCCGATATCTATTCTAACAGAGAACGGAAGGTGCGATACATTGGTCCAAAGAAGTATTGGCATGGCGAAGGATGCATTTCAGAAGCTGAGTAGAGTATTAAGATAGAGGAAAATTTCGCTAGAAACAAAGAAGAGAATATTGGATTGTTATGTGATGTTTTTCCTTCAGTGAATGATGGACAATCTCATGAAAAATAAAAGAAAAAGTTGAATCAACCTAAATGTGGTTCTTCAAAAGGATGCTGTGGATACCATGAAAGGAACACACGAGCAATGATGAGGCGTTAGAGAGGATGAACACACAAAATGATACTTAACATCAGGCAGACACAGTCGAAGTTTTTGTTACATGTAATGAGGAAGTGGGATATGGAGAACATGACGGGAAGAATAGAGAGGAAGAGAAATAAGGAAAAGCAACGCACGACATACCTGATGGAATTTAGTAGCTGGATGGTAGAGCAGGTATTGAGTGCAATAGCAGGAGAAGTGGTTTTAAGAACGACAACAGATAAGAAGATGTAGAGGGTCACGATCGCCTACGTTCTAAAGGGGCACGGCACTAAGAAGAAGAAGAAGAAGAAGAAGAAGAAGAAGAAGAAAACCCATTGCGCTGCTATCTACCTTCTTGATTTTATCATCCTCATACTTAATTCTTTACTTGGTTTCTATTTTTGCTGATGACTATGAGTTCTATTTTCTCACACCTTTTTCTCACACCTAATAATAAGTTTTTTCTTCTTTCTTTCTTTACTGTACAAAGCTAGTATATGGAATTTTGCTTCAATTGTTAGTTTGGCACATATATTTTATGTAAGTAACAACGTTTGACAGCATTGATAACTACATATTGGAGTCCAGATTTCGTTTGAGGGAGCTTTCCCTTTATCATCTTGGGAAAAGTATTGTTCCAACCACATTGCACAATAAGACAGGGCGAGAATTATTTCCTTTTGATGATCACAAATGGCCTAGTAAATGCGTTCACGTGTTATCTACACAATAAACAGGCACCATTCACGTAACCCCGTTAACCCGAAAAACATCATGAAGGACCCAGGATGGTATCCACATAATTTAGATAATATGATAATTTGATTTTCTTTGCTAAGGTGCTATAAAATATCTTCGGCTCATAGCTCTATCCCTTTCTCTGTCACACACTGGCAAAGAAAAACACACAGACAGACAGACAGACAGACAGACAGACACACACACACACGTATGGATGCATGAATAATTATATATTTACACGAAAATATATTATCGAAAAAGTATTATGCAGGTACTTCTTTTTTACGTCTTCCTTTGCTGTATTTACACTAGAGCGCACACGTGCATTCCTTCCTATCTATCTATCTATCTATCTATCTATCTATCTATCTATCTATCTATCTATCTATTCCACTCTTTTAAACTATCTATCTATCTATCTCTGCAGTCTCACATTGTACGGAATTTTGTTGCTATTGAGCAATTGCTTGATAAAAAAAAAAAACTGCTCACTTTGAAATACATTAAAGTTTAGTAATAATACGTATTTTCATCGGTTTTATTGATTTGTACTATTATTATCAGAATATCTATGTACACACACACACACACACACATACACACACACATACACACACACACACACACACACACACACACATATATATATATATATATATATCATATTAGTGGTAACATGAAATATATGTCCAAACATAATGTAATTTAGAACCTCAGTGGAATACAAGACTCGTCACTGAATTAGTATTCTGACGTCACTGGACAGAATTCCCGCTTATTTATATTAAATAACCTCTCTGGAGACCAAACTCCTCATAAGTTTCACACGCACAATAATTTCACACATAGACAACTACACAAATTTATTCACCGATGTACACACACACACACACACACACACACACACACACACACACACACACGTGCCTGTGACGCCGCACAGAACGCTCCGAAATTATTGCTTCCTACTTATTTCCGATTTCTTAAGGAAGTTATCTGTTACAACACATTATTTTCCCATATATGCTCTCTCTAGGAAACTCTTCCTTTTACAGATTCACAACATTACAACGTCACTTATAGCTTACACGTTGTCGACAATAATGAAAAGACTCAAACACCGACTGGGCTCACATCTAATGTTTGGTCTCAGCAAAAATAAACTAAAAATAAAAGTCTCTATGAATGTCAAATACATCGATTGTGTCTGCATGGAGAATTAAATGACATTCATATAATATATATATATATATATATATATATATATATATATATATGTTATAATTTTATATAGGTTATAATTTGTGAATAAATATTAGTAGCTCTACTTTGTATTGAACACTTTTTTAAAAATAGTGTTTCTTTGCATAAGGAATATTATTCCACCCATACTTTATATATATATATATCAAAGAGACAATCGGTTTTATATGCAAATATTAGGGGATAAAAGAAAGCGAGACGGTAATGCAGAAAATGTTCTGTTTCTGTACTGCTATAAGCTAAGTCAAGAGAAAGTATTTCTTGTTAATTATTTCCGCAGCTGATTGAAACAGACTGTACACATAATAATGTACTTCATACTCACACAGTGAGCTTAAATTTCTTAGATTAAGCATGCGTACACACGTCATTTCTTTGATGCATATATACGTATATTTGCTTTTCTTGTTTTTCCAGTTCAAGTTCATGTTTATGTAGCTTATGTTGATGACGATAAATATCCACCGCCACACACACACACACACACACACACACACACACAGACACACACACACACACTCACTCACTCATTCACTCACTCACATATATATATGTGTGGGGGGGATGTATTTGGTAAAAGTGTTTTTCTACAAATGGTTCATAATAGTATTTTTGGAATATAAGGTTATTTTACTTATTTATTTGTTGTAATTACAGTGTCCAATGTCAACAGATAAAGCATTACTACAACAACAACTACATCAACTACTAACACTACTAATACTACTACTATTAAACTAAATTTGAAGGTCTTTCAAAGTGGGCACCATGTGAAATGTTTTGCGCTGCCGTTCTAAAAGGTTCTAATGATATCACCCGCATTTTATACGCGAGGCATGTATATATAGTGTCTACTTTTATGTGTCCTGTATTTTCAGGACGTAGGCGATCATGGCTTTCCACATCTCCCTATCCCTGATGGCTCTTAGCACACTTTTTCCCGCTACACCACGTAACCCTCGTTCCGTCATCCACCTGATTAGGTCCTTCAAATATGTTATCCGTTGCTTTCCCCTGTCTCCTTTTCCCTCTATCTGGCCTTTTAGTATCAGGTTCTCCAAGCCCTCCTTCCTCATTGCATGTCCCAGCAACTTTAGTTGTCTCTTCCTGATGCTCAGTATTAATTTCCTTTTCGTTTCCATTCTTTCCAAAAGCTGATTATTGCTCACATTCTCGATCCATGATATTCGCAGCATCTTTCTGTAGAACCACATTTCAGTTGCTTCACGTTTTTCCTTCATCTTTGAAGATATTGTCCAACATTCACTGCCATATTGAAGAACCGACATCACATAGCAATCCAGTACACTCTTCTTTGTTTCTAGCGAAATTGTTCTATTTCTTAATACTTTACTCAACTTCTGGAATACTTCTTTCGCAATGCTAATTCACCTTCAGATCTCTGTATCGCACGTTCGTCTTCTGTTAAAACAATTCAAAGTTATTTAAATTTTTGTACCTGCTTGATTTTAGTATCCTCCACCTGTATTTGGCATTTTAGGCTGCCCTTTTTACTGATGACTATGCATTCGGTTTTCTGGCAGTTTATTCTTCTTCTTCTATGTGCCCTGTCCCTTCAGGACGTAGGCGATCATGGATCTCCACGTCTCCCTATCCATTGTGGCTCTTAGTATGTTTGCTCCTGTTGCTCCTGGCAACCCCCGTTCCGTCATCCACCTGATCAGACCCTGCAAATATGTTATCCGCTGCCTTCCTCTGTCTCTCCTTCCTTCTATCTGTCCAGTCAGTATCAGGTTCTCCAGGCTCTCCTTCCTCATTGCATGTCCCAGGAACTTCAGTTGTCTCTTCCTGATGCTCAGCATCAATTTCCTTTTTGTTGACATTCTTTCTAACACTTCGTCGTTGCTTGTATGCTCAGTCCACGATATCCGTAGCATCCTTCTGTAGAACCACATTTCGGCCGCTTCCAGTTTTGTCCTCATTTTCGATGATATTGTCCAGGATTCATAGCCGTAATGAAGAACTGACATCACGTAGCAGTCTAGCACTCTTTTCTTCGTTTCTATTGAGATCTTCCTGTGTGTTAGTATTTTGCTCATCTTCTGGAACGCGTCCTTTGCCATGCCAATTCGCCTTCGGATCTCCGTGTCGCACTTTACATCTCCTGTTAGAACACTTCCTAGGTACTTAAATTCTTGGACTTGTTTGATTCTGTTATCCCCCACCTCTATTTGGCATTTTGGGTTGTTTCTTTTGCTGATGACCATGCACTCAGTTTTCTTAAAGTTTATTTGTAGTCCCTTCTTGTCACTCTCCACTGCTACTTTCTGTATGAGATCTTGCAGTTTCATTTCCGTGTCCGCAATCAGTACTGTATCGTCCGCGTATCTTATGTTGTTCAGGTTGTGGCCTCCAATAACAAATCCTGGTGTGTCATCTAGGGTCCTCAAAATATTCTCGTTGTATAGGTTGAACAAATCCGGTGAAAAGACACATCCTTGTCTTACGCCTGTTTCTATTTTTGTGTATCTACTGAGGTCGTTACCTGTCCGTATGCAGGCCGTTTGCTGCCAGTAGAGATTCTTGATTATTCTTATGTCTTTGCCGAAAATGTCGTGGTTGCCTAGCATTTCCATCAATTCTTTGTGTCGTATTTTGTCGAATGCTTTCGCGTAATCAATGAAGCATAGGTACAAGTCTTTCTTCATTTGTAATTCCCTTTCAGAGAGCATCCTAATCATAGTAGTCTTTTTTGTCACTCTCTTCAGCTACCTTCTGTAGGAGGTCTTGTAGTTTCCTTTCCGTGTCTGCTATCAGCACTGTATCATCTGCGTACTTTATATTGTTTAAAATGTGGTCTTCGATGACGAATCCTGGCATAACATCTATGGTTCTCAGAATAGTCTTGCTGTACACGTTGAATAGATCCGGTGAAAAGACACATCCTTGTCTTACGCCTTTTTCTATCTTTGTATATCTACTCAATTCATTAGTTGTCCGTATGCAAGCGGTTTGCTGCCTGTAAAAGTTCTTGATTACTCTTGCTACTTTTTCATAATCAATAAAGTATAGCTATAAGTCCTTCTTAATTTGTATTGCCCTTTCAGAGAGCATCCTAATCATAAATATGGCATTCCTTGTTCCAGTGTCTTTAACGAAACTACACTGTTCTTATGCTATCTCTGGCCTGATTCTGCTTCTCGCTCTATTCATCAGGATTTGGATGATCAGTTTCGCTATATCGCTCATTAAACTGATGGTTCTGTGGAGTTCGCACTCGTTTCTTCCTGGATTTTTTGGCAGTGCTATGAAGATCGACTTGTTGAGTCCATCTGGTTTTACACCACTATTATTAATTTCATTTATTATTTCTCTAATTTTCTCTATGCCAAATTCTTCCAAAGCTATCAGCAGATTTTGACTATGCCGTCTGATCCAGCTGCTTTGTTTCTATTCAGTTTGACTGTTGCAGAATTCTTCTTCAGACTGTAATATTTCCGATCCGTCCACATCTTTGTGTATTATCGGTTGCTCTCTGTTGTCGTGGAAAAGATCTTTTATATATTCTTCCCGTCGTTGGAGTATTTTCTCTTTCTCGAATATGATTGTTTCATCCTTGGATTTTATACATCCTGTTGAAGAACAGGTTTTTTTCCTGTCAGTTCTTTTATTTTTTTTTGTATGTCTGCTTTATTATGCCTGCTCTGTCTCTCTACTTATGCACATTTCTCATTGAGCCATTCCTTTTCAGCCAGTCTGCACTTTCTCCTTATTTCCTTGTGTAGTACCCTGTACTTCATTTCATATCTTGATATCATTTTCTGCCTCCTTTGCATCATGTTGAGAATTTCTTCAGTCATCCACTCGTTTTTTCATCTGCGCCTGATTTCCTTTGGATCAATGATGTTTGTTGATGTTACTAACGCTTCCTTGAGTGAGTCCCATTTAGTGTGTTCTTTTTCAATTTGTTCTTCATATTTTATTTTCACGCTGTTAGTGTATTATTTCTGCAGTTTAATGTCATTCACGAGTGTGTTATAATTCAGTTTTCGTGTTGCACTACGCTTCTTCAATCTCCGGAGTTTCACCTTCACTTTGCAGATGACTGGGGCGAGGTCGCTTACACAATCGGCGCCTGGATAGGCTTTGCATTGAATCACTGCGTTTCTGAATCTTCTGTTTATGGTTATGTAGTCTATCTGTTTTTCCGTGTCGCCTCCTGGGCTTTTCCATGTCCATAGAAGTCGTGGGTGATTTTGAAACTAGGTGTTAGTTATTGCCTGGTCATTTGCTGTGCACCATTGGACCCATTTTTCTCCTCGTTCGTTGTGGATCATAATCAAAATTTGCCAGTTATCATACCATCCCTCTCCTTGCCTAATTTGGCATTCAAATCTACCATGGTGATTCTAATTTGTTAGCTTTTACATTGAGCCTTGGCATTGTCTAAAGTGGAGTAAAAAGATTCTATTTCTTCCTCAGTGTTTTGCGTTGTTGGTGCATAGACATCTACATTTGCTATGTTGAACGGTCTCCCTTTCAGTTTGACCAGGTGAACACTTTTAAAGAACAGCCAGTATCCCAGAACACATTTCTTCATTTCTTTGTTCAGTATTAAGCCGACTTCTTTTTCGTTATTTTTACCTCCTGCGTATATTATCCTGTGGTTGTCGCTGCTGAAGTCTTCTTTGTGCCTTCACACAATTTCGAAGTCGACATGATTCTGCTCAGTTAAGTGACAAACTTCTCCACATTAATGTTTTTGACACTCTGTCGCTATCTCGATATCGACCATTTTCCGTCCAAAACCTGCTTGCAAAAAAGTCTTTTTTATCAGTAAACCACTGAAAACAACACACTTGGTAAGAACCATCATCACAGATCAACAATCTATATAAGTAAGTACATATGTTTTTATCATTTCCCTTCAAGCAAGGCAATAATGGTTTACCAGGTGTGAAACAGATTAAGACTTTATTGAGTAAAACGTAAAATCTGTTCTTCTATTGGTCAATAGAAGAACAGATTTCAAGAAGACAGAAGAAGCCGATTCGTATTGCATTTTGGAAGATTGTGGGTGACAAGGAAGCGAGAAACGGGAAGAGAGTTCCACATATAAGTGCGGGAATAGAAACTATTAAAGAAACACTTAGGGTTATATCTAGCCATATCAAGAGTAAAACGACGAGACCTAGTTGCCAATATAGGAGTACGCTTTAATTCATAAGGCCGAGTACCAAAGAGGAGAGCTTATTCAAACGTTTGCAATGAAAATATTTGTAAAAACAAGATAGAGGGAGGCCATATCGAAGTGGTGGAAAAGTGATCAGAGTTGAGAATTCTGGATAGGTAACATTACAAACTCTCATTTGAATTTTATCAAGAATCTCAGGAAACATAACAGGAGCAGCTCACTCGAAATATTCAACGTAAGAACGAATGGTAGATTTGTATATGTGCAAGGTGGATTATGGCGAGAAAAATTATCTAGTACGACACAGAGAACCAAGCTTCCTATCAGCAGACCTAGCAGTTGATTCAATATAATTGATCTACATCATGTCAGTGGAAAACAATAGCGCCAGGCTGTGCAATGAGTCACTCATTTTCCAAAACGTTAGAACACGACATACATATACTTGCATTTACGATTAGAGTACATGTCAACCTATCTTTTGCGAAATAAAATTTAAAATGACTTAATTTCTGTTAATTTTGGATCCTTATGAAAATGAAAGATTATAGGTGCATTTTAAGGCACTTGATACTTTTCTATTACTGTAAAGGCAAAATTGCCTCGCAAGTAAAAACAAAAAATATATGCTGTGTACGGTGGACGTGCTTTGGCTGACAGAAGTAGTTCGCTAAGTTTAGTGTTGGTGATTGTAGCCTTATTGATAAAGAACGCTTAGGCATATCCCATGCATTACAGATGGCGTCCAAATTTTCTGAGAATAACTCGTATTACACAATATGCGAACTGCTAAAAACACTAAATTTATAAAAGTTCACCATCCAGGAACACAATAAATCTTGGATGCTCAAACAGCTACGATGATTAGGTACAACATGATCCGAGTGAAAAGAATATTTTGGATCGCATTTATAGCTGTGATCTTATGCATAATTTCAATAAAAATATTAAAGTTGTGACGGTGATGAGACATGGATCGTTAAACAATTATTTATTGTAAAAGATATTCACTGAACATGAGCACCATGAGACAACTATAGCTATCCCCAAAGCATGTCTACATCCTAAGAAATTCATGCAGTGCGTTTGGTGAAATTGTGAAGAATTCTGTATTATGAGCATCTGTCAAGTTACCGGTCAACTGATTCTGAAAAGTACTGCTCGCAGCAACTAGACGGATTAAAGGCAGAAATTCCAGAAAAAAACCACTTAGAATTCGCGAAAAGGAAAGGTGTTGATTAGCATCAGGATAGTGCCAGACCCCACGTTACTTTGGCGACGAGGGAAAAACTGTTTCATCTTGGGTAGGACGTGTTACTGCACCCACCATATTCACTAGACATTGCTCCTTTTAATTTTAATGTATTCAAGTTCTCGCAAAATAATCTCAAAGGTGAAAAAATTATTTTTTGGATAACATAAAAAAGCACCATAATGAGAAACCCTCGAAATTCTGGGAATTTAAGTTAAAATAAAAATAAAAAAATGTTGTTTCACAAAATGATTCAGATTTCGTTGCATAAACATTTAACAGCGTAATTTAATTTCCCTTAAAAATCGGCATAACATTTCCGGACAATCCAATAATTATGTGCTGCGGATTTGAATCAACCCACAACAAAGGAAACGGAGAGAAAGATTTTAATTATAATAATAAATGATACTAAGTAATGTAAATGTCACATAGCTTTGTGAAATAAACGGATGACGTCTCACCTATCTTGGCGAGAAAATGTGTGTCATGTAGTTTGGTGAGAAAAAACGGATGAGTGATTAAGGGGCCTCTCTTTGAAGCTACCATGCGAATTTGATGTCTTATATATCCGTTTCTATTTTCTTATTGCCTTTGTCCGTCTCGGGACTCTGCTTAAATTGTTATGATATTAAATTTTATTATTTACGGTACTAACGCGACCTGTTGGTTGAAAAATGTTAAAACGTTTTAAACTTTTCTCAGAAAACCATTTTTGATATTTGATGATTGACTATCTTGGTGTTTATTCCCATCTTTTCGCAACACATATGATATATATATATATATATATATATATATATATATTTATATATATATATCTTTTCCGACTTCTTGATTTCTAATTAACTTTGAACATTGAAAAGCAATGCCAATTGTCAGCTTCTGCCGCTTTAATTCATGTCCTCCTTCCTTAACTATGTTTTTTACTCAGATTTTTCACACTCAGTAACCCATTGCGTCTTAGTGGCTTTGTTACTTTGCTTGGGGAGAAATATTTAAAAATATATTTTCATTTATTTTTTTAAAGTTTATTTCTTACACGCATACATACATATATACCCAGAACTCTCCTCTGTTCTCTCTAAACTCTATAACCTCTGTCTATCTGCTTCCTGTTTTCCTGCCTGTTGGAAATCCTCCTGTGTAGTTCCTATATTTAAGAATTCTGGCGAACCCTTAGACCCCGCCAATTACCGTCCTATTAGTCTCCTTCCGATCTTCGGCAAAGTTTTCGAAGCCATTATCAACGCCGAGGTGATTCAGCATCTCACGGCCCACAGGCTTCTCTCTGACAAACAGTACGGGTTTCGCTTCACCAGTTCTACTGCTGATATGCTAACTACCATTACCGAGTACATATACCGGGCTCTTGACAAGAATGGCGAAGCCCGAACCGTTGCCTTGGATATCTCCAAAGCGTTCGACAGGGTCTGGCACGCTGGCCTCTTATGGAAACTGCGGAGCTACGGTATAACTGGACATCTGTCTGACCTCATCCAGTTATTCTTCTCTAACCGCACATTGAAGGTAGTATTAAATGGGCATGCCTCCTAAAACTACCATACGAACGCGGGCGTCCCTCAAGGTTCTATCCTAGGTCCCACGCTCTTTCTGATGTACATTAATGATCTCCCCGACGCCATTAGATCCCAAGTAGGCATGTACGCCGGTGACACTACAATCTACTCTCGCATCGATCAAAAACCCGGTGTGGGCCACAAAGCGAAGCACGCTGCCGAGTTTGAAAAGGACCTCTAATCCGTAGTGGCGTGGGTTAGGAAATGGCTAGTAAATTTCAATGCTTCTAAAACGAAGCTGTTATCAACTAATCAACATAGACAATCGCATCTACCTCCCATTAGCATGGAACAGGCTTGCCTCCCAGAGAGTAAAACGCTACGCCTCCTTGGCCTTACATTTTCGGCGGACCTCAAATGGAATGACCATATTGAATCCATTGCCAAATCTGCAGCTATGAATGTCGGTTCTCTGTGCAGGGCCCGGATGTTTTTCCCACCTGAATCTATCCTGCACATATACAAATCTATCATCCGTCCATGTATTGAATACTGCTGCCATATCTGATCGGGTGCCCCTGCTACTCTCCTTGGGCTTCTTGACAAAATACAAAGGAGGATCTGTAACGTGGTTGATACTGACTTGGCAGACCGGCTGCAACCACTCTCTCACCGGCATGATGTGGCTTCCCTGTGCCTCTTCTACAAGTACTTTCATGGTTTCTGCTCCGATGAACTTATATCATTAGTGCCACCTAAGCACGAATTTACACGAGATACTAGATTAGCAACTAGGTCCCACCCTTTTACAGTTAAACAGATTAAATGTAACCGTAATTTCTACTCCAACAACCTCTTTTCTCGCGCTTCCCGCCTGTGGAATTTCCTTCCACAAGTCTCCTTTCCCGACAGCTACAATCTCCAGGTGTATAAATGTAGGGTCAATAGATACCTGCTATCACACTAACTTCCAGTTATTCTCAGAACACTCTCATCTACCCAACCCTCATTTTAGGTATCCTTACCCGCCTATCATCCACCCTCTGACATTTCCTATATTTAACCATTCTCGGTATCCTTACCCGTCTATCACCCACCCTCTGACATTTCCTATATTTAACCATCCTTCCTCCACTCTATGTAGCCCACTGCGCAGTAGTGGTAGTGAAATGCCTTGCTCGGGGTGAAACGCTTATAAAAAAATATACATATATTCTTTGCACAATATTCTTCCATATTTATCTCATCCAGTACATTTGCCTATTCTAATATTTTCAAAAAATTTTATGATTGTACTTTTAAAATTTTATTTCGCATGCATATTTAGAAATTTATGTTACTACCTTTCTAGCTATGTTATTTAATATTTCTTCATGATGAGACTCCTGCGTAGATACTCTTAAGATACTCTTGTGTATGTAGTGAATAGCCACGTTTTGGTACGACATAGCATCACAAATGGAATTATGAAATAATAATATTCATTCAAAGGTTTTGGATTTTACACCTTCTTCCTCATCCATAACAGCAATGCACTTATTTAGTCTCAACTTCCAAAACAATTTTCGTTGCAGACCTGATCAACATATCTTAACTGTTTTGTACTGTTTTTTTTTCTCTCATTATATGTTCATCACTATACGAAATATAATCTACATTTCGAGCACTGACATACACAAACTCATTTGACAAACGCATCAGCTAAATGTACTCTACCACGTTTCTGCGGTCCCTTGTCTACGTTGGGGCACACAGACATTTTTAAGAATTCAGTATTCCTCTCGAAGTTACGATCTAAACAGCTATTATTTCCCGTATCCTGGTTACCTAAATGGAGGTGGTTGGTGGTTAGATGTTTGGACGCCCTCTTCTATGAGCCAAATTGATCAAAGGCCATATTTTCTGTGGCAGGCAAAGAAAATTTGGCAAAAGTGACCAGCGTCGTCAAACAGTCGAGCCAACCACGGAACAAAGGATCAAAAGCGCACGACGTCTGTGCTTACTAGACCTGACTTCACATTGACACGGGAAACGGAAGCAGGCATTTGAGCCACTTCCGCCAGAAATATCGGCTGAGAAGCCAACATAAAGAACTATTTTCTGGAAAAGGAATGCTGTAAAGAAAAAAATTGCTGCGTCTCCAACCGGTGTTTGAGGAAGTGAATAAATTCTGTCTAACTTCAGCCATCCGGTTTACCACATGGAGCTGAAGGAATAAATTGCGAACGATGCATGGTCAGGCGTGATTGTTAAAGCAAAAACAATTGTTTGGCGTGTGTTTGCCAATTTTAGAATGACAGCAGCGTCTTGGCAAGGTCTCGTTTTGACTAGTTTAATTATGTTGGGCTAAAAATCTTCACTATTTTAAGTCATAACGTTTAATGGTAGACAGTTGGGAGGAAAAACGGCTGGTGAAAAGATTAACGCTCTTACATAATAGTATACCTTCACAAACATATTGATGACAACATTTTATAACATTAATCTCATAAAATTTATACAAAACAAATATACTAGATAGTCGAAGAAAGAGAAATATCCTAGATAGTATAAGAGAGTGAAATATTCCACAGTAAATAGAGAAGATATTTATTCGCTAAATTCAGACTAAGATTCTGGGATGAAGGATTAATCATTATTTATAATTTTTACATTCAACTATTGCATCATGTTATTGTTGTTAGAAATTGGTAGAATCGCTTAATAAAAAGATTAATAAGTATAATCTGTCGTAAATGAAGTAAGACATAATCGGTAAATGTAGAAGTAATCAATACAATAAGGAGTATAAAGGTAATGACAGTGTTGTTTTCTAATTAAAATAAAACTAATTACAATATTACAGACGTTATCTAGGCTCGATCTTAGGTCACAGTATTTGCGACAATGACCCAAATTTTTCATCGAATGCACTCTACATTTCATAGCTAGAACGTTGTTATGATGTAAAGTTATTAATTCTATATCTTTCGAAAGACTTTCAAGCAACTATCAGAATTACCTCATGTGGATATTATTAAAACAACAGGAACTTATGAACGCTATTCCTAGGATCAGTGTAAAATATATTATTGATTCATGTTTTCGAAACATCGCAGGTATTAAAAGCTTATCTATCTATTTATCTATCTATATTTGTGTGAGAGAGAGAGTGAGAGTGCGTGAGCGTGTATATCTACGAGTCATGGTCTGGTAAAATACCACACCTTATGCTAGACTGTGAGACTAATTTATTAGTCAACCACCTGTGGCGTGTCGTTCGTTATTTTCTTGATCTCTCAATTTCTCTCTCAGTTTCGCTGTTCTTTAATTTTGATATTCAATATAGCCATATTTTATTCAAACAACTTATTGAGCATTTGTATGTGACTCTTGTACAGCCTTGTATTTTAGCTTATTGTCGTACATATTCTACTATGACGTGCACATTTTTGTGGTTTCTGTGAAATTACATAGCAACAAAATAATAATAACTACAGTGAAAAATATGAAAGATTATCCAGCGCAAAATTTTGAAAGCATACCGCCTGGAATATATATATATATATATATATATATATATATATATATATATGTTTGTGTGTTTCTGTGTGTGTCTGTGTGTGTGTGTTGGTACCTCTAAAATTGTGCTAAAAATGAGCATATATGATGAAATAATACCCCAAATTTAATAAATGCACTATGTTATTATTAAGAAAAAAATTGATGAAATTGTTTTTTAGAACAATCGGAATGTTTGTTAAAAAACTTATTTTTTTGCACCAACGATGGACCATAAAAATGAGGAAGCATGATGAAAATTATATGTGGAACCTGTTCATCTTTTTTTTGCGGTGAAAAATGCATTGGTTTCTTGCAAAAAGCTGATAACTGTCGGGTTCTAATTTATTATTCATGATTATTTATAAATTAATTTCTTATTTAAACGTTTCTTTTTTGATAAAAATGTTTCTTACTGTACTCTTTTTTTTTAAAATTTATATAAATATTTTTTTATTATAAATATTTTTGGAACGCTTAATGTTGATATTAATTATAAGATTATAAGGACAGATACCAGGAGAATTTAAATCTTTGTATGTTTGTGGAAAAACATGAACACAATTCCAGAAAATCTGCACTAAACCTGCAAAAAAAAAAAAAATATGCAATAAACCCAGGACATAATTCAATTAGACATAATTTTAATTTCCTTTACAAATAAAATATATTATGGAGAATAATGAATTTTTCCAAGAACTGTTTACAGTTTAAAAAAAATGAATTAAAGTAATTTATAATATTTGAAATCTTTTAAACTTCTGTATTAATTTGTAATAAGGTATTGATCTTGTTATTAATTACAGACTATACTTTCTAATCATAAACAAAAAAAGCTCGCTACAGTTCATTATCCATCCCAAGTATTAAGAAAAAATTAAATTGTTTTATGTGTGCATAAACGTGCAGGATTTTTAAACAAGGCCGTCCATAGACAGTATTATCAGAAAATAAATGCAATTCCTATAACAAATTCAACATTTTTATTAGTAATTTTTAAAAAAATCCTTAAAGAAGCATTTTCGTGAGTAAGGCTATACAAAAAAGTAAGGAACATTCAATAAAATATTGGAATGTTCAAGATTACTGGCCAATTAAAGAAATATGAAGAAAGAAAGAAGGGATGGCAGATGAAATTTTCCAACATAATAAAAAGAAAGTAAAAATCAATTTCAAGGTGCGGCACACGATATAGGATTCTACCCAAATCGATTTTTGAACAAATACAGGCAGGCTAAAGAGGAATGGCAAAACGAAAAATATGCATAAACAGAAAGAATGAGTATTACAGATAAAGCAGATATGTATAAAATAATATAATAAAGAACAGGACTAAAAACATGCTCATCAACAGGATGCATAATATCCAAGAACGGGGCATTGATATTAGAAAAAGAAAAAATATTTCAGATATGGAACATTGTTTTAATAATCATTTCACCCCAGACAAGGCAGTACTTCCACTGGTTCGCAGAGGGTTACATAATAGGAGAATGATGAGAAAGAGGAACAAGTTACAAGGTGTGTCAGGGAATGGGTAAGAGAAGGATGAGAACACTTGTGTGAAGAGATCTGCATGAGAGTAGAGTGGAACGGGAGAAGAACAACATACAATTGCTGTCAGAGAAAGAATGCGAGTCAAGGCGATAAGAGATGGCAATTGGCATTTCATTTAAATTCTTGGAGATTGTAGCTGTCGGGGAAGCAAATAGATGGAAGGAAATTCCCACAGGCTGGAAGTGCGAGAAAGAAGCTGTTAGAGAAGAAGTTGCGGTTACATTTAATTGATCAAGCTCATCGGAGCAGAAGCCGTGAAAATATTTGTAAAAGAGACGGAGGGAAACAACATGAGAAAATGGCTGGAGTCGTGCTGCCCGGTCAGGGTTTATTACATTGCAGATTCTCCTCTGGATCCTGTCGAGGACCCTGAAAGACGAATAGCAAGGGCACCCGACCAGATATGGCAAGAGTAGTGACATAATGAATTAAATCCACAGTAGTGGTAATATACCGGAAGACATAAGTTGATTTATTTCCATAGCACTAGCTAAGAATCCAGGTGCAAACGAATCTGAACCCCACCAAATGAACCATATAACCAAATTCATATCAGAAGTTCTATTTCCGGTCTGATTCTGCTGTGCACTCTGTGAACAGAGTGCACAGCAGAATCAGATAAATAGAACAAAAACAGTTCGAGGGACCATTAAAGATACTGGAACAAGAAATACTATATTGATGCTCTGAATTACATCAGAAAAATAAATGCAAATACGGGATATGTGTCTTATTTTATATCGTGTTTTATAGATTGTAAAAACGTCTTTGAAAAAGTACAGCACCAAAAAACTATTGGAACTGGTATTTGGGAATAATATTAAAATAAACCTGAACCTATACTGTGTATAAACCTCCTGGAGAAATAAGTTCAGTAAGATACAAAAATAAAAAGGGGTTTCAGACAAGTATACATTTTCTCACGGGACTTATTCAGCCCATAACGTGAGACAATTTACAGAGAAATAGAAATCCTACCAGGATTCATTATTAGTGGTCATAATTTTAAGAACATAAAATATGCAGATGACACTTTTTATAGCAGGCTCAGAGAAAAGAACAAGAACTTTTACAGCAGGTACTGAAAAAAT
The DNA here is from genome assembly GCA_037127315.1 of Ascarosepion bandense. Lineage (NCBI taxonomy): Eukaryota > Metazoa > Mollusca > Cephalopoda > Sepiida > Sepiidae > Ascarosepion > Ascarosepion bandense. The sequence continues at coordinate 8,511,776 of JBBBDQ010000239.1, read as the reverse complement.
ATATGGACGAAACATCAATTGCTAGATGACTGAATGCAGAGTTGCTAGCCAAATGAACAGGCCAATATAAAAATTACAAATTGGGTGTACCAGAATCAAACGGGTAAAACAGTTTAAATAGCTAGGAAGTGTATTAACAAAGAACACAGTGTACGAGGCTGAAATCTGAAAGCGCATTCGGATAGCGAATATACTTTTCAAAAGCTAAGCAAAGTATTAAGAAAAAATTAGTTACAAACAAAGAAAACATTACTTAGTTATTATTTAACATTAATCTTCCTTTATGAGAGTGAATGCTGGATAATCCACTCGTAGCTGAAGAAGGATGATTGATTTGAGTCTTGTAGGGCACATAAGAAGAAAAGAGCGCTTGGAAAATTTGATACTCACAGAGATAATTGCAAACATGAAAAATAGAGGAAAACAACACATAACCTTCTTCGCGGGATTCAGTAAATGGATGGTGAAGCAAAATAAACAAAAGACAAAATTGAACAGGCGCTATAAATTATAGAAAATTGTGGAGAGCCGTGATCACATAAATTCACGAAGAGATACACCACAAAAATTTATCTAAAATAGTGTTTACTTTTTACTACCCTTACATGAATCTATCAAACGTTGTGTCAACACTTCATAAAAACACCTACCTACGTGTAAAAATGTCTTTTGTGATATTTTAATTAAAAGTAAGTAACATTTGCTTTAATTCAGATTAATAAATCTTTAAATTAGATTCTTCAAATCATCTTCTTTTTCAGGACATAGGCGATCAATGACTACCAAATTCTCCCTATGCTTTTTGGCTATCAACACTTTTCCTCTTGGTTATCCCTCATAAACCTCGTACCGCCATACACTTACTCAAGCCCATAATGTCTGTCTCACTCTGCCTTCCCCTGTCTCTCTTAACCCCTGTCCGTCCAGTGTGTATTAGATTCTCCAAACCTCCTTCCTTATTTGATGTCCCAGAAATCTCAGCTGTCTCTTCCTGATACTAAGTATAAGTTGCCCTTTCGTTAGCATCCTTTCCCAAACCTCGTCGTTGCTCACATGGTCCATGGTATCCACGGCATCCTTTTGTAGAACCACTTAACCTGTTGCTTCGAGTCTCACCTTCATCTTTGAAGAGATTGTTTTTTTTTATTTTTTAATTTTTTAATCGTATCACCCCGAGCAAGGCAGTAACGCCACTGATGTGCAGGAGGCTTCGTAAGAGTGAAAAGGTTGGAAAAGAGAAAACCGGAAACCACATCCTAAACAGGGAACAAGGGATGAGCCTCTTAACCTGTTCAATAGACATGGGTTGGAGTGTGAACCGGGCGATAGATTGTCCACTATTTGGTGCCTTATAGGAGAACATATATCACATAACAGTCCAGTACCCTATTCTTTGTTTTCAATGAAATTTTCATGTTTCTCAATGCTTTACTTATCTTTTGAAATGCGTCCTTGTTCGTGCCAATGCGCCTACGGTTCTAAGTGTTGCACATTCCGTCCTCTGGCAGAACACTTTGCAGGTATTTCAATTTCCGTAGCTGCTTGATTTTGGCATAAGTTATTACAAAACACTCTTTTAAGATACATTTATGACTATGTAGAAGTATAGCTGATTGCCTGACTTGTTGTTTACGGTTTATCAACCAAGCGTTTCTTAAAGCCGAAACATATTTTCGATTGTTACAATCCAAAATAAGACTTGGCTCTAAATAACACACAGAATATCAACAAAGAATAATTATTTTTTGTGTGAATGAATATTGCATTAAAACTTTCTTTCTATGTTTGGTTTATGATTGTTATCATATATAAGTCCTGCTATTTAACCCATAGTTGTGTGAGAGGACATTGATTTATACCTTACGATGGTATCTTCGCGTACGTGAATTTAACGAGCCCGACTGGAATACAAACTCTTTTTATTTTCTCTTTCCACTATCCGTTATACTACCCGCACAAAATTAGAACTATTAACTGTTTTGTTTCCTTTATATAGACAGAATATAATAATAAAGAATTGTAAGTCAACAGTGATGTTATTTGTTGTTGATGTCCAAATCTTGTGCTTGCAAGAAATTCGACATGCATGTATATTTTATGAATGGAATATGTAAATTTTGAAGTGCATATTGATTCGAAAGATCTTTATTTAATTGCTTAGAAAAAGACAATATATCGTCCAATCGAAATGAATGAAGAGACATGAAGTCGCCAAGGAATTTATAATATCGAAATGTATTATTATAAAGGTTAGACGCAATTTGTAGAGAGAAAAAAAATAGAAATGAAGATTAGATGAACTAGAATTAAATTATAATTGTGCTAAGTATCTAAGTCACAAATTATAGTTTACTTGGAATTTTCTCTCATATATTCTTATTGCATAATATCTTATTGATTTTATTCATAACGTGTCAAACTTTTATTCGTCGGCTCTCTTCCGAGGAAGATTCGTTATTATTTAGAAAATTTATTTTTTGCATTTATTCTTTCATTTTTCTATTTTCTGATTAGTTATTTGCAATTAAATGAGTAAATAAATTAATAAATAAATAAAAGAACTGAAAAAAAAAACGAGAAAATCGCAGCTTATGAAGCTATCGTCGGGAAAATTCTCCCACTTCTCATGGAATACTAAATGCAAACACTTGATACGAAATAATAAGCAAATCCTTTTATTTATAGGCTGTCCCCTTAGGACGTAGACGATCATGCCTCCCCATAATTTCCTGTCCTTTGTAGCTCTCAACAAATGTTGTATTTTAGTTACTTCATCTAAACCCTATTACTTCATCCATTTACTCAAGCTCCTTAAGTACATTATGCGTGATTTTCCTCTGTCCTGCTTGTCTTAAATTTGTCATATGAGTGTCAGATTTTCCAATCCTTCTTTCCACATTATGCGCACTAGTAATTTAAATTCTCTCTCCTTGATGATAAGTATAAATTCCTTTTTTCTTCCTATTTAATCTAAGACTAATATCGTCAATATTCTTCTGTATAATCATGTTTCTCTTGCTTGAAGTCTCTTCTTCATTTTCGAAAATATTTTCCAGGATTTACTGCCATATAGGGGGCAGATATTATGTTACACTTAAGTATTCTTTTCTATCATAACCTTTAAAATTGAATGTCACTAGTATTTCTATCTTCATCGACAAATCGTGTTTCATAAACTCAATATGCCCACAATTATAATAAACTTATATTACAGTAATAGTCTATCTTAGAATTATATTGTCGAGACCTAAACAAATCTTTTATATAAATGCTAAATTTTTGACTCATGCGTAAAAGGTCAAAGCAGAGATGCGATTTGTTTACCCTTTCTCTATTATAAGACAGTTGTGTGTGTATATATATATATATATATATATATATATATATATACTTGTTATCACGCTCATGGAGAGAGAAATAGAGAGAAAATAGTAAGGCAGTGTCGACTCCGTTCATTAGTGTAACAAGAGCGAGGCAGCCTCCACAATGTACCACAATTTACCACGAGCCTTGTGGTACATCAAATGTGCTTGACGGAGTCGAAATTTCAGAATTGATGGGAATAAACATTCTAAGTAAAATTAATGAAATAATCCACATAGACGATCACGGATTATACAGGGAAGACGTATTAATGATAGCACCTGATAACAAAAGAGAGACTGATAGAATAAGAAATATGTTTTACAAACTCCTTAAAGATTTAAATTTTGAAACAGTAGTTGAAACAAATAAGAATGTACTCCACTATTTAGTTGTAGAATTTAATTTAAAAACTGACAGTGTCTCTTCATACATGAAAAGAAACGCAACTTTAAAGTGCGCAAACACACTATCTAACCATCCAACAAGCATGATCAAACACATCCATTAAAGGAATAGAGCACAGGCTATCAAAATTTCGTCAAACAAAGAAAACTTTGAAGAAAAGACAAAAGATTATAGAAATGCCTTAAAAAATTTGGCCATAAGATCATTTTAGAATACAACTGTCAGCCAAACAAACAAACAAACGAAAAATCAATAATAGAAATCGAAACATTATTTAGTTCAATCGACCATGAAATTTAGAATTAAAAAGCAAGATAGCACAAATATTAATTAACAAAAAAGTTTAAAAAATCAAAATTAAACAACTTTTTCAATCAAATTAAGTTATAAATGTACTAGTCATTTAGAAAATTACATAAAAAAGCAAAATTTTGATATTAAGTATGAATGTCCTCTTTGTTTTCATTTTCTCAAGAATGTCGTTGCTTACATGTTCAGTTTATGGTGTCCTCAGTATTCGTCTGTAGAAACGCATTACTGTTGCTTCAAGTATCTTCTTCAGGTCTGAGGATATTAGCAAACACTTCAGTACTCTTTGTTTCTAACGAATTTATATTGTTTTTTAATACTTTGCTTATCTTTTGGAATGCAAATTTGGCTATGGTAAGGCGCGTTCTGACTCCGATACCAAACATTTCGTGTTCTCTTAAAACACTTTCCAGATATTCAAATTTTTATAGTTGCTTGATTTTGTATCTCTGATTTACCTGTTTGGCAGTTCCTCTTTGCTGACAACCATGCATTATGAACCCCTGCAAATGATGTTTAGGCCTTTTTTCTGGCATTCTTTCACTTTTTCGTTGAGAATTTTTTATAGTTTTCTTTCCGTATCAGCTATGTACACTGTGTCATCTGCATGTCGTATGTCGTTAAGATTGTGACCACCAATAATGAATCTGGTAAGACTTCTAATTTTCTCTGAATAGCCTCATTGTATTGGTCGAATAATTTCGATGAAAAAAGACGCACTCTTTTCTTTACACGATATATATATATATATATATTGGTGAAAACATACCTGAGGTCATGAGCGATCATAATTGTCTACAATTTCCTCTCTTTATTTGCCGCAACCGATATTGTTTATAATCACTTCCTGTTGTTTATCTTTTTGTTAAGTGTTACGACATTCATTTGTTAAAATTTTTCAAGTCGACTGTTCGTCGCTTCTCTTGACATCACATGCCTTCAATGTCCCCCGTGAGTGTTCAATTCTTCAAATGATCTATCTTCGTTATGTTTCCCAAGATTTCTTCTGATTCTTCAATATTGCTTTTTCGCCCCTAGTTTGCTTTATATATCTGCATTTGTCACATTTTTTAAACTAAGATGTTCTTCAAATTCATCGGTAGAACTCTATCATATTTGTCTTGTTATTATTGGGTTTATTGCCGTCGTTTGAAGTTGAGGTGTCGAGTGTTGAATTAAACTCGAAGTGCCGAATTGCCTGGAAAAATAGAAAAACAACCGAGTAAAACAAAAATGGAATATAATTTTCTTTTGTAGAGAAAATTTCAAGTATAGTTCCTGAAACAATGTAAATATTCAATGATTGTTCGTAATAGAGTCTCTGTAAAAAAAAGAAATATGAAGAAAAAGTAACTCTTTTGGTGAGTTAAAGAGTGAGTCATGTGTATTGTCCAAGCCATGCGATATTATTAAACGCTGAATTAAATTTAAACTTATTCCTCAACTTGGCATGAAGTAAAAAAAAAAAAAAATGAGCGAGCTTATTAGGTTTCACAGCATTTTCTAATGCTGTCAGTTGTATCATGCATCCAAAAGCTGAAAAGAGGTTGCTGCTTTTGACAGGATTTTCAATGGACAGCGTGTCGCCCGAAAAATCTTTAACATGTACTACAGCTTCACATCATTGTTTCATTTTTAACGCTAGTGTCTTCAATACCATATGCACTGTATAAGGTTCCATTATGCAACTTAATATTTTCACAATAAACTTGGTATTAATCAAACGCTTCATGTCTGTTAGTTGCTATAGGTGATACACTCTTGGACGATAATGTCTCGAAATAACATGACTGACTGGGTAGAAGTTTTCCCCGCAGTTGGTTACCATTACTTTCTGCAGTAAACTAGTTGCTAGCCAAGGCTATAGAACCCAATCGGTTGTGCTGTTTAACCTATGGCTGGAGGGAGAAGAAATGGATTAATAACTTTCTCCAAGTATATGTTCGTGTAAGTGAATGTAAGGAATTCAACTAAAACTGACAAAGCAAAACCTCGCTGCCGAGCTTGAAAATGACCTGCATTCCGTAGTGGACTGGAGCAAGAAATGGGTTGTAAATTTTAATGCTTCCGAAACGAATATGCTATCACAAACAATCGTTCCTCCCGCCCATTAACATTAATCAGGCTTCTCTCCCTAAAAGTAAAACACTGCGCCTCCTCGGATTAACTCTCACATCAGACCTTAAGTGGAATAACTATATAGAAGCCATAGCTAAATCCGCTGTTAATAAAATAGGTTCTCTGTGTAGGGCCAGGAAGTTTTTCTCGTCCGAAACAGTCCTGCACATATACAAATCTACCATCCGCACGTGCATTGAGTATGGCTGCCAGATCTGGTCGGCTGCTCCTGCTATCCATCTAGGGGTCCTTGACCAAATCCAACGGAGAGTCTATCATGTGATCGATCCCGACTTGGCAGCTAGGATACAGTCGCTTTCTTACCGACGCAATGTGGCTTCCCTGTGTCTCTTCTACAAATACTTTTACAGTTTCTGCTCCGATGAACTTAGCTCACTGGTACCCCCTATATATGAATTTCCTCGAGCAACAAGATGAGCAACTAGGTTCGACGCTTTTACTGTGAAACTGATAAATTGTAAACGCAAATTCTACTCAATCAGTTTCTTTTCTCGCACTTCCCACCTGTGGAATTCCCTTCCACATACTTGCTTTCCCGGCAGCTACAATCTTCAAGAATTCAAATGTAAAGTCAATAGTCACCTCCTGTCTCACTAACTTACATCCTCTCACTCATACCTTTTTCTCTGTCCACCCCACTGGTCAGTATTCTCTTCCTTCTCATACTCTCTTCCTGACACCCTCTGTAGCCTGTCACTCTTTCTCATAACATTCCTCCTATGTAACCCCCTGCACAACATTTGCAGTAAAATGTCTTGATTGGAGCCACACGATTATATAAAAAAACTCGGCTCTCAAATTTCTCGTTTCGAGGCGATATCTACTGTATCACAACGCACATAAGAACAATATACTGCGTAAATTTCAACTTATAATACCTAACATTTTTTAAATATTTATTTTTGAGATATATTAAAATTTACTATTTCTATCATATACTGTTACATATGAACACTTCATCAGTCTTTTATACAATAATTTTGTTTCTTCTTTTTTTTTGTTTTACTTTTCTGCTATTTTGATTTTAACATAAATAGACCGGAATTCTTATCGTTTTCCATTTTCATATACATCTCTTTTAACGATAGTCCTATAAGTTTTCTATTTGATTGATATCTGGAAATGCTGATGGCCATTGCATGAAATCTGGTTGGCAAAATATCAAGTTGTCAAGTTTACAGACAGATTGTTTCGAATAAATACACTTTCAAGCTTAAAGCGTTATGGTTGTGACCTGTACAAATCGAAAAATCTTTTGTCCAAAAACTGAAAAATATTTCGTATAATAACATTTTTCACTTTTTCTTGACCCTATGTGAAGAGATACAATTTAGCTTCAGGCAGATTTAAATTAGAAGAAGCTGTTCTTGGAGTAGCAGTACGTGCTCAAAATATGACTTTTCTAAAGACTACAAATTCAGCCAAGTCATTCCACTATGTGTCATGTACCTTCAAGATATAAGTAACCATGACACAACTTCCTATATGCTGTGGTTCTTAACAGTTTTCTTCCTTTTCTAAGTGTCAGTCACCCTCAGTTTAGCCTTCCTTTCAGACAAGCTCATCACGTCAGTGGCCGTCTGGCATCCTCTATTGCACTAGCCCTCAATATTCCTGTGCGATTCAGATTTTCCAAACCTTTCTTCCTCATTATATGTCTAAGTTTAGCTGTGTTTTTCTGATTTTTAGTATAAGTTCTGTTGCTATTTAGGCACATATAGTGTAGCTGTAAATGAAAAAAATATCTTGTTGACACACACACATGCATGGATACACACAAGTAACATTATTTCTACTTGTTTATATATATATATATATATATATATATATATATATATATATATATATGTGTGTGTGTGTGTGTGTGTGTGTGTGTGTGTGTGTGTGTGTGTGTGTGTGTGTGTGTGTTAGAAAAATCTGCATCCTACGGCAGGATTCGAACTATTGTCCCCTAAGGTGGACTGTCATTATGTCTGACGTGTCTTAAACCGCTCGGTCACATTATATTTATGTATATTAAAATAAAACTAGAAAATTACATATCGTATGCCCATTTCAGAGAGGGACACTCGTTTCTTCAGCTACAAAATTTTTTAATAGACATATTGTTTATCAAAATTCTCTGTTTACTCTCTCTCTAATACAATATTTTCTTTTTCCGCTCCTCCATTTTTTTTTCAGGAGTAGACTTTAAATTAATTGTATCGCAACAATAGTCAGATCATATTATTTTCAACGAAAAAGTTTTAAAAACTTTCGGCAGAGCCGAATATTATATCATGTTATCTATTTTGGAATTTCTCTTTCCACCTTTTTTCTTTTCCCTTTTTCCTTTTTCTTTTCCATTTTATGTATCTATCCGTTTCTTTCCCTGCTCCTTAGCTGGTGTTTCTTACGACGGCTGCCTGGAGTGCATTTTTTTTTCTTTCCCCATTTCTTTCATTTCTTCAATTTTTCTCACCCCTTCTCTTCTTTAACTCTTTCCCTGTCTCCTTCGTTTTTCTTTTTTCTCACCTTTCCCCACTTCCATTCATGTAACCTGTTATTTTTTATTTCTAAACACAAATGTAATCTAAATGTCCTTTTCAATAATAGAGTTTTGAATCCATTTCGCATTCTCTCTCTCTTTTCCCCCTTCTTCCTTACCCTCTGTATCAATGTCTAGACGACAACCTTCTAACATAATCTACTCTCTCTTTTAACACACACCTCCATTGTTCTGTCATATTTCTTTTCTTTTTCCTTCTTTGATGTGAACTTCCGGTGTGTGAATTTCTTTTTAAGTGACATTCCGGTGTATGAATTTTGTGCTGTATTTGCATAACAAAGATTTTAAAACTGAAGAAGTGAAGATTCTTTGCTGAAACGGCCATACGACGGATGTAAATTTCAGAGTTTTATTTGAAATTATACAAATATGACTCTATAAATAGATAATATTATTTACATAGAGCCCGCTACCTGAATCATTTTTAATATTTATAAGATTAATATTAATAAGCTCTGTTTTGGGATTTTACCTACATGTCATTTTAGTTTTGTATATATATATATATATATATATATATATATGTATATGTAGATAGATAGATAGATAGATAGATAGATAGATAGATAGATAAATATAATTATTTTATTACCTAATTTTTGGTCAGAATTAAATTAGATCAGTGCACAGTTAAATTTAAAAGTGTTCAATAACATTATATTGTAGAACTTTTGAATATGTTTTATTTGAAAACGAATTATGTCGCGAACCACAAAAGTCCCCGTTACCTGAGTGAAAATCAGTTATCGTAAATCGTCTGAAGACACCAGATGGTAGAAATCTGGGTTTCGTAAATACATTTTTGAGTATATATATATATTAGATATTGGCTACAATTTACCCATCGCACCCTATATATCAATGTACACATTAAAATGTATAAAATATGTGTGTTTACGTTCGTTAGTATTAAAATATAAATATATATATACATATATATATATATATATAAGTAAGTGTGTATATATATATGTATACACAAATACCTATATATCTTCATATTTTACTTAAAACTAAATATGACCCCACATTTATACGATGGCCAATGAAGTGTTTCATCTTTTCTCCGAATAGGAACGGTGCACACAGAAAATATTTGGCTCCTTTCAAAACATGAAGTCTTGAATTAAAAGTTGCAAATCAGGCTAGGATTTGATAGCAGCCCGAAGAAAGCTTCCTCTATCACTTTCTGGTCACAAATAAAAACCTTCCATAACTACGTCCAAGGAAGATAAAATCGGTTTTCTTCATTAAATAAAGAAAATAGCTAATCTCTGGTTTGAATATCGATAGATTCTAGGAATTCACGGGAAACATATCGCCGTAACAAGCATGAAACTCCCTTCGTATACTTGCTTCCTGACGGCTACAACCTTCAGGAGTTTTAATGCAATGCCAATACCCATCTCTTATCTATTTGGCTCCAGTTCTTTCTACATCACCCTGCATATGTTCTTCTGTTCTTTTCCCTCTACATTCGCAACGGTCTTCAGAACGGTGTTTCCATCCTTTTCTTGCCCTTTCTCTGACCCCCTTTGTAACCGGTAACCCCTGGAACTGGTCCGTCTTCCTCTTCACTCTCCTCTTATTTAAGCTTTTACTCTTATGTAGCCCCCTGTGCATCAGTAGCTGTACCGCCTTGCTTCGAGTGAAATGATTAATATATATATATATATATATATATATATATATATATCTTTCATGCAGCCTTATAGAAAATATCTAACATTTCACCAGACTTGCTACATACCAAAAGTAAAGTATATGACTTGCAAAATAGACCACCATGCAAAAATTATGTTACAATATTTTCTGAGAAACGTTGAAATGAATATACCATGGTGAATGTCCTTTCATAACGCGGATGGTGCGATACATTGAACCGACAAAGACAAATTATAAATTATGTGTTCGAACAGGCACACACACATTCAATAGTAAACATGTAGTTCAGCAAGATTCAATCGAAAGCATTCCACAATTATTAGCTGTAACAAGACACAGCATCATCACTATTAGAAATTGTGAAATCAATCGAGAAACTTAATTGAGGTGATGTTTGCCAGCGTCGATAGTAGGTCTTCAGAGATATGAAACTACCGAGGTTCAGCGCTTGATTCAATGCCCCCAGAAACATTTCGTTTGTTGCTATAAAGAAAGCAACCTTACCTCAGTACCCCATAGAAGCAGCCATCTTAACCACTGAAAATAACAAGAGAAGACTCCAATGTTCGACTATCGAGACTATCACCCTTTTTTGAAAACATTTCCACGAGAATTCTGCAAGAATGACGAATAGCAAAATTTAATGCCGATTTGAGAGTCAATATATATTTAAATTTTATTTAGTATTGATTCGTTTCAAATTTATACCTTTCTTTTTTGTGCGGAATTGATTATAAAGAACCGGAGAGAAATTGGTATTCGGTTCTCCGACTAAGAATTCTGCGTCATTATTCATTACACCAGCAGTAAATCCAAGTTTACATCACCTAGTCTTCCCAAAGCGGTCATCCCTCTAGGTACTTACTAGGTGTTACGTTGCTTAACTTTGGTGGTCGGTCGGGAACCGGTGTTTCAACGTGATATGTTCTTAAGCTGGTGTGTATTTAGAAGGTAGTGAGTTAAAACTGGTCTGGTATGTGTTCTACAATGCGTATAGGAAAAGTTCATAAAGTGGGTTGAATGTTACTTTCATTTTAATGCATTTGTCACAACAAGCTTTTTCATATTTATGAGCTTTTTCGGTAAATTATGTACGTCTTGTCTGAATTAGAACAGGCGGAAATCTCACGTAATCGAAAACAAAGTGGAAAGGTTTACGCGATGGTACTGCACTCTACTCAGAATAATTCAGTACGATGTGGAAAAGGCTACAGAAGAGAAGACGATGAAAAAACGTGCATCCACACATGTCTAAATACCAATATTTCCAAACTAAATAAACTTCATAGTAAAAAGTAATTTAGCAATAAAGCATGGGAGGGGACTTCTTTTAATACAGAAAATGATTAGCCGATGTTTCAGGGACATAAATAAATATCTTGACTTGTAAATCCCACATAACACACTGGCTTAGAAGTCAGCCTAAAGGAAAGACAACACAACACCGCCGACTTAGAACCAAGACAACTCAGCACCACAAAAAATAATATTTATAACCGAATTTTATTTTTAAAAAATGTTTGGTTGGTTTTTTATATAATTATTCAAGTGATGTTATAGATTTATTTTTTGCTCGATAAATTTTATAAACAATCAGTTAAAAGTAAAATAAAATGAATCCTTTATAATGACTAATTGTATAGCCAAATGTGCTTTCACAAATAAAAATAATTGTAGGACTTTTATATAATCTATCTCTTGAAAAGAAAAATATAAAATTACATAAATTATATAAAAAATTTAACCATTGATCCTTGTTTTTCATGTTTAAAAAGAAATTGGGGCCTAAATACACATTATATATATATATATATATATATATATATATATATATATATATATTCTATGATTTTCAACCTTCAGTTGCAGTTACATTTTTTCCTATAGTTTTACTCGTGTGAGATATATAACAAAAACTTAAATATATATATATATATATATATATATATATATATTCTATGATTTTAAACTTTCAGTTGCTGTTACATTTTTTCCTATATTTTTACTCGTGTGAGATATATAACAAAAACTTAAATATATATATATATATTCTATGATTTTCAACCTTCAGTTGCAGTTACATTTTTTCCTATATTTTTACTGGTGTGAGATATATAACAAAAACTTAAATATGTATATATATATATTTTTTTTTTTATAAGCGTTTCACCCCGAGCAAGGCATGTCACTGCCACTACTGTGCAGGGGGCTACGTAGAGTGGAGAAAGGCTGATTAAATATAGGAAATGACAGAGGGTGGGTGATAGGCGGGTAAGGATACCGAGAATGAGGGTTGGGTAGATGAGAGTGTTGTGAGAATAGTTGGGAGTTAGTGTGATAGGAGGTGTCTATTGACCCTACATTTAAACACCTGGAGATTGGTAACTGTCGGGAAAGCAGACTTGTGGAAGGGAGTTCCACAGGCGGGAAGCGCGAGAAAAGAAGTTATCTGTTTAACTGTAAAAGGGTGGGACCTAGTTGCTAATCTAGTATCTCGTGTAAATTCGTGCTTAGGCGGCACTATTGATCTAAGCTCATCGGAGCAGAAGCCATGAAAGTACTTGTAGAAGAGGCACATGGAAGCCACATCACGCCGGTGTGAGAGCGGCCGCAGCCGGTCTGCCAAGTCAGTATCAACCACGTTACAGATCCTCCTTTGTATTTTGTCAAGAAGCCCAAGGAGAGCAGCAGGGGCACCCGACCAGATATGGCAGCAATATTCAATACACGGGCGGATGGTAGATTTGTATATGTGCAGAATAGATTCAGGTGGGAAAAATTTCCGGGCCCTGCACAGGGAGCCGACTTTCATAGCAGCAGATTTGGCAATGGATTCAATATAGTCATTCCATTTGAGGTCCAAGGAGGCGTAGTATTTTACTCTCTGGGAGGCTAGCCTGTCCCATGCTAATGGGAGGTAGATGCGATTGTCTATGGTGATTAGTTGATAACAGCTTTGTTTTAGAGGCATTGAAATTTACCAACCATTTCCTACCCCAGGTCACTACGGATTGGAGGTCCCTTTCAAGTACGGCAGCGAGGTTCACTTTGTCGTCCAGACCTGGTTTCTGATCGATGCGGGAGTAGATTGTTGTGTCGTCGGCATACATGCCAACTTGGGATCTAATGGTGTCGGGGAGATCATTAATGTAGATCAGAAATAGCGTGGGACCTAGGATAGAACCTTGAGGGACGCCCGCGTTCGTATGGTAGTTTTGGGAGGCATGCCCATTTAATACCACCTTCAATGTGCGGTTAGAGAGGAAAGACTGGATGAGGTCAAACAGATGTCCAGTTATCCCATATTTCCTCAGTTTGCACAAGAGGCCAGCATGCCAGACACTGTCGAATGCTTTGGAGATATCCAAGGCAACGGTTCGGGCTTCACCATTCTTGTCAAGTGCCTGGTATATGTACTCGGTAATGGTCGTTAGCATATCAGCAGTAGGCCTGGTGAAGCGAAACCCATACTGTTTGTCAGAGAGAAGCCCGTTGGCCATAAGATGCTGAATCACCTCGGCGTTGATAATGGCTTCGAAAACTTTGCCAAAGATTAGAAGGAGATTAATAGGACGGTAATTGGCGGGGTCTGAGGGTTCGCCAGAATTCTTAAATATAGGTACTACGCAGGAGGACTTCCAACAGGCAGGAAAGCAGGGAGCAGATAGGCAGTGGTTATAGAGTTTAGAGAGGACAGAGGAGAGTTCTGGGGCACATTTCTTCAGTACTATGACTGGGATTCCGTCACCGCCGCTCGCTTTGTGTGGGTCAAGTTGCGCAATTATCTTGGCGACCAGCGAGGGTGTAATGTGGACGTTATTTAGTTGAGCCTTAGTTCTGGGTGGGAAGTCTGGTGTAGGTATTCCTAACGAGTCCAGTGTCGAATTGGTTGAGAATCTACGGGCAAAGCATTCAGCCTTGTTGGCTGGGGAGGTGAGAACTTCAAATTCATTGATTAGTGGGGGTATTGAAATCTTGTTCCTGCTGAGCACGCTTTTGCAGAGACGCCAGTAATCTTTGGAGCCAAACTTAGAGGAATGCTATGCGTTGTCTAATTCTTGGTAGCAAACGCCCTCTTGGCTTCGTTCAGTACTTTTTTACACTTGTTCCGTGCTGAGGTGAAAAGGCGCCTGTTTTGGTTCGACGAGCAGCTTCGATAGAGCCGGAAGAAATGGTTCCGGTGGGCAATAGCGGCCGAGCAAGCGGGTGAGAACCAGGGGGAACGAATTTGGTTTTAGTTGGAAATTTTCTGGCAGGGATAAAAGCATCGATGCCAGCCTTAACCCAAGAGGAGACTTCGGAGGCACAGTCTTCGACAGGAAGATCAAAGACGTTGTTCCAGGGGACGTCGCAGAGGAAGTCCCTGAACGAGTCCCAGTCGGCTCTTTGGTAGCAGTATGATATTCTGCTCGTTTGGTTTTCTTGGGTAGAGTTAGTGCGGATTGATATGTTTACGGAGACTACGGCGTGGTCAGAGTTTCCGAGGGGGCAGAGTTGCCTGGTAGTGCAGGAGTCTGGGATGGAGGTAAAACAAAGGTCGAGTAAAGAGTCCCTTCCGTTAGGGTTTTTAGAGAAACGCGTGGGGAAGTCCACCACTTGCGTTAGAGCTTGGGCTATTGAAAAGTGCATGGTGCGGATCCCAGCAAGGTCGGTGGCTGAGTTTTCAAGCCACTTGGTGTGGTAGGGCGTTAAAATCGCCAAACACAAATATATGGGCAGATGGGTGAGAAGAAATGGCCCTGTCGATGTTAGTAGAGATGCAGTCAAGTACCGTACAGTCAGAGGAGGAAGGGGGAGCGGTAGAGGAAGAAGAGATAGCTAACCGAACTTAGAAGTGAGAGATGGGAGCACATGAAGGAATGATCAAGGGATTCAAGAGATGTGACCCTGGCTAGGGGAGTTGTTCGTTTCCATATACACCAAGCCCATGCATATGGACATTGGAGTCCTTCCTGAAGAGAGGAAGGTAACCAGGAACGAACAGCTCTGAAGAGGGGATAGAAGGGTCAAGGTTAGTCTCACATAAAGCTAAGATATCGGGTGAGTTAGTTAGAAGGAAAGATTCTACACTATTAAATTACTGCGAATACCTCGTATATTTGTGAAGGTAACGCAGATAGGTATGGGTGATTTACGACTAGCTGGTTTAGGCTTGCTATTTTGTTTGTTTAATTTCATGCTGGTTATAGTTGTGGATAGAGAGAGGTCTAGAGTAGGGCCAGATGGTCGTTAATTGCAGCAGGTGAATGATGGTGAATGGCGCCGCCTGCAGCATAATGTGGCCTCGGGGTTGCCCATCGGAAATTCATGCAGGGAGGCCCGTCCATGCGCGAAATGGCACTACAGGAACCCCGATATTATTCAACTGTTGATCAGAGCAGCCTCTCGAGACGCTACGCAAGAGTTCGGGCTCCTAACTACCAGTCGGAAGCAGCAACCAGGAAACTGCCAACCCGGTACCCTCAGAATGAAGAGACATTGCCACCATACTCACCAACTGCAAAAAGCTTCCAGCCGAACCGACATAAAGACCGAAAAAGAGAGAGATGAACCGGGAACCCCTTCCTAAACAAGAAACAAGGCGATCACCTCGACTCCTGTCCAAAAGAAGGGGGTGGGTGGAGTGTGAGACCGGGCGATAGAAGGTACTATCTACTCCAATTAAAAAAAAAGAATAAATGTGTGACTGAAGTTAATTAAGTTTTAACTTAGTATAAGTCAAACCTAAATTTGATAATTAAGAATAATTTACACAAAAATTAGGCAGAAAAGATAAGAACCGAAAAAAATAAAATAAAATAAAAAATACAAATAAAAATAAATAAATAAATAATTCACTTACCAAGTTGCAGGCTGGATGACAGAAAAAAGTTAAGAAAATTTCAAAAATTATCTTCATTTAGTTTCTTTTATTCAGTTCTGGAAAGTTTAAGTTACCTTAAGTAAGCAGTAACAGACAGTAGTGTGATGGGGGGGGGATCACCTCAAAGCCATGTGTCCAGTTAGCAAGGGAGGGACATAGAACAATAAAATAAAAAAACAAACATGGCCGGTCTTAGAATTCCTACATATAACCAAAACCCTAATATACCAAACCTAAATTTGATAATTAAGAACAATATACACAAAAATTAGGCAAAAAAGATAAGAACCGAAAAAAATAAAATAAAATAAAATAAAATAAAAAATACAAATAAAAATAAATAAATAAATAATTCAAAAAATAAGATCACACTGGCTAGATTTTCAACCTTCAGTGGCAGTTACATTTTTTCCTATATTTTTACTGGTGTGAGATATATAACAAAAACTTAAATATGTATATATATATATATATATATATAATATAAGTTTTTTTTATATATCTCACACCAGTAAAAATATAAGAAAAATAAGTAGCTGCAACTGAAGCTTGAAATCCTAGAATTGAGAAGCCCTTATATAACACAATAGACTGTGTCGAGTATTCTAAGACGCACTAGATCATTTGGTGGCTTCCCCATGTTGATAGCGGTTTCCTGCCAATAAAACACATTTTCGTAACAAGATTTGTTGTAAATAATCAGGCCGGTAGAAATAAATATGAAAATATACTGTTTGATTAAAAACAAAATATCGACTCAAATACGAGTATTGATTAAAATAATTTTCTCCGAAATAATTTAAATACGTCTGTTATTAAAACCCATTTCGCTAATCTTCGGGATTTTTCGTAAAATTGCATGTATAGATTTGTTGATATTACGATATATTAAAGAGCAGAGATGGCTATTTGCGTAGAATCGAAAATTGTGTTAGATATATCGGTTGTTAAAACCATTTCGTTAATCTTCAAAATTTTCAGTAAATATATATATATATATATATATATATATATATATATATAATTTTTATATATTTCACACCAGTAAAAATATAGAAAAAAGAAGTAACTGCAACTAAAGCTTGAAAATCATAGAATTATGAAACCCGTAAAGTTACTCTAAATAATTATTCTTAAAGGACTACCGTTGCATTTTCGTATTTTTTCTTTATCTACACACAGAAAAACACACACACAAATACACACACACACAAATACACACACACAAATACACACACACAAATACACACAAAAATACACACACACACACAAATATATATATATATATATATATATATATATATATATATAGTTAATGTTTGGTAAAAATAGAGATCAGGTAGAAATTGTCTTGTAACTTAGGCAAGGTTTCTATCGTTATATTTATTTGGATTTTTCCTATTTATATTTGCCTCTAGCATCTGCTATCATACTGTGAAGTATTGGTTCCTCATACAGTTCCCTAAATATTTAAGAATCGCTTGAATTGAGACCAATGAAACGTCAATGTGCATAAAAGAATAAAAGAAATAGAATGTGTACCTGTTTATCAGATGTTGTGTTATCGATCATCGATTTTAAATATTCGCTGCTCACCTACACACTTCACAATGATAGCAGTTTTAGTAAACTAAGAAAGTCACCTTTATTTCGTTCTATTATGACATTTATATTTTCTTGGTTCTGTTTTTTAATTTGTTATCGCATCACATTTCATCGACAAAATTTTCTTGTTCTCTCCTTCTCTGTCTTTGATTTTAAAATGTTTTTACACTTACTTTCTCACCGGATTTTACGTTGATAATTGTAACCTATTTTCATATTCTTTTCTTCTCGAATATATTCTCTTACCTCTTTTTCTTTGTTTCCGATTTCTTTCTTTTTTTAGTTGTTAAAAAGTTACGTTTAATTTTCCTCTTTTTGTTTTCCTTTTTTAAATACTGTTTCTTTTTTTTTGATAAAAAATAATTTATTTTTTATACTTTCTTTTTTTAATTTTATTTGAAGAAAATTGACCTGGGATAACGGTTAGCGTGTCTAGACTCGTTGATCGTTAATAGTGAATTCGATCCCCATCAGATTCTCCATATTAAATTCCACAGATATCGACACATGTTGTCATGTTGTAAATTCCATCCATGTTTATTAACATTTCTGTTGTTTCTGTCCAAATTTATGAGATGAGGACATGTCATTATTTACATTAGGACTAATGTCCTCATTTTTATTGTCATAACGTTTTATTTATTGTGACATTTAGCCTTCTTCCAGTATATACCGATCTGAGTAATCTTCAAGGAAGTTCGAATTAAAACCTTGATTTAATTTTTGAAGATAAATTTTTGCTACACATTTCAAGATTCAGGATTGTCCCACAATACAGTGTATTGAAGCGTAGTTTCTTATTAACGAAACCAAGTTTTAATAAATCAATAAAATCGAACAATAAATGAGCAGTATTAAAAGGAACAACACAAGATGTCTATAAACATGGGGAATACAGCGAGAACTTTCTATTGAAGGAAATTTAATAAACAGTTAAGTTCGAAATTTCTCGAATCTGTTTATATCATTACACTACCTTTCTTGTCCACAACTCAATATTATCATACCGGGACTGACAATTCTCTATATGTGTCCCGAAACGCTCCTCTGTCCTCTCCAAACTCTACAACTACTGTCTCTATGCTGGAAGTCCTCATCTGTAGTTCCTGTTTTTAAGAACTCAGGAAAACCCTCAGGCCAATTTAATTATCGCCCTATCAGCCTCCAACCGATTTTTGGCAAAGTGTTCAAGTCCATCATCGATGCTGAAATGGATCAACATCTTATAGCCTACTGCCTGTTCTCTGACAGACGGTATGGCTTCCGCTTTGTCAGGTCTACCGCTGACATGCTAACGACCATCACTGAGTATATATACCAGGCTCTTGATGAGAACGACAAAGCACTAGCTGTTGCTCTGGATATCTCCAAAGAATTTGACAGGGTCTGACACGCTGGACTTCTGCGCAAACTACAGGGCAATTGGATGCTTGTTTGAGTTAATAAAATTGTTTCTATCGAATTGCATACTGAAGGTCGTATTGAACAGGCAGGTTTCTAGATCCTATCATATCAGGCTCTATCCTAGTTGCTACGTATTTTCTGACTTTCATCAACGATCTTCCTGATGATCTACGCTGACGACACGACCGTTTATTTCAGCCTCGCTAAGAAACTGCTGATGCAGACAAAACAAACCTTGCTGTTGCTCTCGAAAAGAACCTCCAGTCAGAAGTAGACTGGGGTAAGAAATGGCTTGTAAACGTTAATGCTTCCAAAACGAAGCTGCTATCCTTTAACCACCATAGACAATGTTTCCTACACTCCATTTTGCATGAATCACGCTAGACTCTCTGATAGCAATACACTGCGCCCCCTCAGTCGCACTCTCTCAGCTGACGTAAAGGGGAAGAACTACATTGAATTAATAGCTAAATCTACTGCTAAGAATAAAAATAATATCAAAAACCTCTCGGTTCAATGATGTCAGTAGGCTTGCGGACCCAAAGTCCGAAATGGTGTAATGATAAAAAATATATCTTAGAATTTTCAAGTGAAATTCAACGAAAATTTTAGTCCATCGATTTATTCAATGACACATGTATCATTTTGTTCTACTGAATTTCGCCATCTTTGAAGGAACTTTATGACTTCATCCTCATTTAGAAATTGGTATCTTTCTGAGTGATAAATTGATATAAGTTATTTTGTAGGTTTCTATTGATTTTAAGTGCTTCAAAACAAGAAAACTTTATAAAATAAGCGGTCATCTGAAAGTGCAAAGGTAAGTGCGTACGGTGGGTGTAGTAAAACTTAGCCAAACAGTATCAATTTCTTCCGGGTATGCAAACAGAAAAATCTGGTGTCGTCTAGATAGAAGACGAAACCCTTCTGATTGGTTAGCACCGAACAATTTCTTTTGATTGATGGCTTTAATTGCCCCATCTGGGAAGAGTACTTGATTTTCTCATTTGCAGTATAAACTTGTTATTTGCGGTATAAATTTGATATAGATATATCCTTTAAATTCCAACAGAAACATGAGAGAATCATGCTCACTGGATGCAGATCGGCATCCCTCATATCTTTCACGCACCCTTTTTGCCAATAATCCACTTTTTATCTCCTGCTAGTGTTCTTCTAACATTAAAGAGGTGGTTTTGGATTTAATCAGAGGATCGCAAACGAAACAGTAGTTCATTACATGTTTTCCGTTTCATCGTGAAACACTCAGGCATTGTATACGAACTTTTACAAATGCTCATATTCGATATAAGGAGTGTTACTGCAATATCTAAAACGGTATATTTGATATCGAACTGTTCACTCCGAGATCCAGTGTTATCGATATAGAGTCGTCCCTTGTCATAGTCGATGGCTTACTTGTCCCGGTGATTCCAAGAGTGAAGTCATCTGTAGGCTTGACAGTTAGGTCGACGAAAAAGGACCAGAGTAAACGGTAGCAACGGCTAAACGCACGAAAGAGGGTAGCGCCGTTTAGGTTATCGTAACCAAGACGGACCTTAACAGACCAGCTCGATGCAACCAAGCTTGTCAGATCTTGCCTTTCTTAATTCCGTTTGAGCCTCACAGCTATTAGGGGAGAGAAAGGGGATAGTGAGAGAGAATGTAGATATCGATGCTCGGATATGAGCGGGTTCCGACAACAGCTTTTTTTATCAGAACTTGCACCCATGCGAGAACCCAAAAGCGACTGAAATAACACTACGAATAGTTGTTCCAGCCCAACATATATGTAAAGACATGCATAAATATATGCGATTGTTATTCCCTGAAAATATGCATTTGTTATATGCATTTGTTATTTCAATGCAAAACAACCATTTCCAATTGAATTCTTCTTCATACCTACAAGATACAACTAAAGTACACTAGACGTTTACTATTGGGTTAATGCGTTTGTTTTGAAGACTGGATTTTCACTTTAGATGGCTTGTAGTCTGTATTTTCAAGTCTACGTGATTTAAAATTGTCTGCCGTGCCAACCAGCTCAACAAATGATCATAGTAGAGCAAATTCAATAAACAAATAAAGAAAAAAAAACAGGAAAATCAATCCAGTCTGTAACACTTTTGTGAAGAAATATAACAAGAAATCTTATTTCCAAGGAAATGAAACATTTGACATTTTCTACTTCCAGATACAATACTTCAACAAAATGGTTAGAAAATCAAAAGGCCTGTAATCACACACACACACACACACACACACACACACACACACACACACACACACACATGTATTTAAGCAACAAATATTCTTTTAGACATCTCAGATTAGTTTAAGTAATTTGCAAACATTGTTTTTGTTTATTTTTAATAAAATCTGTTAATACTCACGGATAATCTTTCTTTTTCCAATATATTTGAAGCAGAAAAAGATTCACAGTAATTTTTAGAAACACAGTTTTGCGGTTATTTTTTGTTACCATAAGTTACAGCACTGAAGGTGATCTTGGAAGGAGATTGAAAGTACTTGGGTACATTGAGAAATGAATGATAATAACATCTGTCAAATTTTCAGCTCATTTCTGACATGTTTATATTACAATACGCGAAAGACAATTCTTGAGTATGAACGGATTTTATTAAAAATAAGCAGGCACAATGTTTGCAATTTATTTAATCTGATATATATATATATATATATATATATATATATATATATATACTAGTAGTATATCACGGCGTTGCTCGAGTGTAATGAAAGCTTTAAAACTAATCCATGGTCCTCTTTGGACGTTGGAACGAAAGACTAAAAATCGATAGTTGTTTCCAGTTAAAGTGAAACTGTAGACTGAAAGAAAAATGAATGGATGTAAGTCAAATTTTGATTTCCTGGTATCGATATCGAATAAGTTTTTTTGTCGTAAACTGAATTTTGAAGGCTAAATAAGTCCTCTGTAAATGGTATCATGGCTGAGACTAAGAACTACAATTATACCTACTCAGAGCCAAACCCGAAGCACAAACTAAAATAAAAAGGCTGAAAAAAATACAGACATACAGGCAGATAAACAGACACACACACAAACATCTTGCCTTATATATATATATATATATATATATATATATATATATATATATATATAATCGATTTTCTGCACTATTGTAAGAACTGCAGCCTCGAAACTTCTGAATATCGTTTCTTATGTGTTTGTCTATGAGTGTATCAGATTTGATTAAAATCGGACCACTCCTTCTATAACTCGATTTATTCGATTATCTATGTTCGATATTTATCGGGGGTACCTCGACACAAAACCTAGTTAAGAACACTCGCAGCTGCTTATAGTACAACTGTATACATTTTCAAGAAAATCGGTTCAGCCATTTCGGAGTCTATAGGTAAGGGACACGCACACACGCAGACACACATACCATTTATAAATAAGTTTATATATAAATATATGTGTGTGTGCGTGTGTGTATATATACACGCACATACATGTATTATACAGATTACTTTATGTCTATACACAAAGAAGTGTATACACTGAGACTCACATTTGTAACCTCTGCATAATTATCCCGAAATAAAATAAATAAAGGAATCTAAATGTTTATTTTCAAAATAGCACGCAAGATCTCTTTGCGCAGTCAGTTCATACTGGGTATTACGGTAGTATTGTAGATGAAATATACTGAATTACAACGTCTCAGTTTGTGCACCTATTGAAAGTCTGAGGCTTGAAAGTCGGTTTTAAGGTTGTTTTAAGTGATAACGAGAAATTTTTCATAACTTCACAACATATAAAAGGCTAAACAAGGTGAAATATTGCAAAACATTTTGCGAGCTAGCATTGAAATTAAAAGCGTGCTGATGATCGATTAATGCCGGTTCGATAAAGGTAAGTTTAGTATATTATTTGATTCTCGTATAAAAACATCTGCCTTTGTCAATCTATAAAATTTTTTGACATTGTGGAAGTGAAATAATCTCGAAAAGTACAGGATGTCGCGTGATAAATCAACTCTCAAAACATGAGATGATTCGCTACACTTTCCTTAACAGACATCAATAAATAACACCGAATTAAATTGGCAAGAGACTACAGGAAGGTCGATTTTTCTTAGATGCACCAGATGGTCTGTATGGCTTCTGAATAATACCATTCTCTATTTGATATGTTAACAAGCTGAAGGTGGTATGGTGTTTTGATATAAGATTATTGTTGGTTAAGTAGCGGGCTCATGACGATCTGTAAATGAGTGCTAAAATAAATATTGATTTTTGGAAAGTACACATGGTGCAATGTTTCAAGAAGAAACCATAGATTATATGTTTTTCAACAAAAGACTGTTTTATTTATTCAGCGAATAAAACTAATCCACAAAATTGCTTTCAAAGAGACTTATTTCAGGAAGTGACGGATATGTTTATCCAAAAATAGCTCGTCTGTAAACTTTAAATGTGCAGACGTTTTTTTTTAACAAAACAAAACTTTTGGATGGTGTTCTTTTACGTGAATAACTGCATCAGCTCATAAAATCAATAAGTGTGAGAAATTAAATTTCAGAATAGAAAGCATACCTTCTATATTCTTCTTCTATAGGCCATGTTCCTTCTGGTCGAAAGGTCGTCATGATTCTCCACAACTTCCTATTCTTCGTATTTCTTAATGAAATTTGTCTTTTCGTTATTTCTCTCAATCCCTGTTCTGCCATCCATTTACACAAGTTTGGTCATTGCTTTCTTTTGTGCCTTCAATATAACCTGTGAGTATCAAGATGCTTCAGATTTTTCTGTTATGAATCTTAGAAATACCAACCCTCTTCTTCATCTTTTGGAAGACTGTGCAAGATTCACCGCCATGTTGTAGTACTGACATTATATAAGTGTTTATATTAATGCTATTTTTAAATCTATGCTCTCACTATTCAGTAACTAAAATTTTATTTTAAGTGTTTCTTGAAATTTTAGTAACGCTTATAATGCGAATCTTGTAAAATCCTACATTTTAAGGTTAAAATTGACTTTTCCTGCTATTATAAATAGAAAATATATCAAAAACTACATTAATTCTGTAATTGAGGTGTCAGTCAGTTAGTTAAGTGCCATACGTGAAACGCGCTTGGGCGATCATGTCTCGAAAGAGACATGACTGACTGGGCAGAAGATTATCCCGCAGTAGGTTGCCATTACTTTCTGCGGTAGACTGGTTGCCGACCATGGCTATAGAACCCAATCTGTCCTGCTATTTAACCCATAACTGGAAGGAAGAGACGGATTAATACCTTTCCCAAGGGTATTTGTACTTGATCCAAAGAAGAATTTATTCCCAAACATTAACTTAAAGCTTTTGTAATAAAAGCCTATAGAGATTCTTCTGTACAAGTTGATTTACGTAATTCTGGTTAGATTCGACTCTGTTTAGAATCCTATTCAAGTACACATCTCTCACGCGTTTCCGGTTATCCCTCAGCAAAATTTTCACCTAAACATTGAGATGACCAAACAGAAATCTCAACACACTAAAACTGGTAAAATTGACATAATGATATTTCATGACTAGCTTTGAGGTTTCTAGAGGTGGATTCCCAAACAAACTTTCCATATTGGTAGCCACTAATTGTAGTTCATACATTTTTGGCTATACCATAAGACTGACGTTTGATATTATAATTTAACGGTACTAATATGTATGCGAGTCCTCTCATTAAGAAAACATACACAATCTTTAAAAGAGATTTTTGCTGAACATCTTTGTGTATCTATATTTATAAAGATATACTTACATATGATTCCATAATGACAGGCTTACAGTTAAGCAGCGCTGTGGCTTGTCTGTACCTAGATGAATATTGGGAATATCCGCTGCTGTAAGATTAAAAGTCCGGATGGTATAATGAATAATATATATATAATAATAATTGTTAAATTCGGATAACCGAGTTCCAATTTCGTTGTTTTCATAATATTCACTTACGTGAAAGAGCCTTCAGAAATTTATCAATCCAACTGTTCTCCCACAGGATATGAGTTAATTAGTAAGGTTTATTTCACAAAATCATTATTAACTTAAAAGATTTTGCAATCTGAAAATATTTTGATTTTAAATGGATTGCAAAAGTTCGTAGAAAACGATTAAATTAATCAAAACTCATAATGAAAAACATATGCAAAAAGATGTGTGTACATATTTTCGAATATATGTGTTAGATTCGACTCAATTTTGAGTTAGGCTATCGCTTAATATATGATCAAATATGCAGATGTGTGTTCATAATCCTGTTAGGGTTTTCTATTCTTTTGTGCAGACATAGAAACGCTGAGCAACTCTTAGGGGTATTGTTGCAAGGCTTCATGATTTTAGAAGGAATCAAGCGATAGATGTGCATGGAGGAAGAGCAAATTCAACTTCCAATAAATTTGTTCCCAAAGAAGAACGTTTCAGCATCATTGGATGCAAATGAAACCGCGTGTATTCCTTCAGAGAAATGACTTTTCGAAGACCAAAGGACTCACTTGCCGCAAAAATATTCTTTTTTTTGTTGTGTGGATTGCTCTTCTGTTATTCTCTCCTTGGCGAGGTGTTTTTGAGGTGATTCTTGAGTTGATGACTTAAAGCTCAACGTGGTCTTATGACAAATTTGAGCTCCTAGAAGAGGATATTTGTAGGTGTATACCTAGAATTTCCAAGTCAGCATCGTTTCTATTCTTTCTTTGCGCGTTTATGCAGACATAAATACATAGATATTTTATTTATTTGTTTAAACGTTATTTTTAATGGGTACTCATAATATGAGTAGATTCTTTATTTAAGTAGATATTTTGTTATTAAACAGTATATATGTTTATTGAAATCTAACGGCCTGAATATTCGATAAATCTTACGAAAAAAATATTTGTCTCTCGGCTGGATACGAACCTGCATTCTCTAGAGAAAAAAAAACTATCATTAGATCAGATGTGCCTTAGACTAAATTTGGCTAAGAACCTAATGATCAAACAAAGCTCGAATGGTGCTTTTGAACACATTTTTTCCAAATCCTTGAAATATCCATATCTGTTCTTTTTCATATTCAAACCAAAGTAAAAATAATTCTTTAGGAAATTAATTAAATCCGATATATTTCTAATTTTTTGTTTAAACGTTATTTCTAATGGATACTCATCTTTGAGTAGATGGTCTGTTTTTATTATTAAACAGTATAATGTTGATTTACAGCCACCGGCCTAAATGTTGTAGAGAATATGCGTCCCCTGGCAGGATACGAACCTACGTCCTCGTGGAGAAACCATTATTTGATCAGACATGCTTTAGATCGCTTGGTCATGTAGTACGCTAAAACACTCGGTCAAAATGAGTTCTGATTTAGTGTTAGTACAACTCGCGACAGTCCGTGGTATGATTTTCATCCCCTTTCTGAAGGTGCAGCACATTGGAATCGCCTTCCCAGACTGATAACATAAAATGTCCCTATGATGAAATTTGAATCCAAGTCTCATGATAGAAAAACGAACATTCTAATCACTTGGTCACGTGTCCATACATACATACATACATGCACGCATGCATGCATACATACATGTATGCATACAAACATGTATGCATACAAACATGCATACATCAATACATACACACATATTGCATACATGTGTGAATACATGCATACATATATTCATGTATGCATATATACGTACATATATACATATAGGCATGCATACATGTATACATAAATAAGGGCTGACCACTTGTATCCAAGGATACCTGTCTACCAGAGCGTTTAGCTAATCCTCATTTTAAACGTCTGCTCAGGCACACATTTGTTTGTTCAACACCCACAGAGCCAACCTGTCGGTTAAATTGCAACTATGCTGAGTGGACATTAGTTACAGTTTCTGGAGAGAGTGCTTTATCTAGCATGAACAACAAGTCTGAACAAAGCCAGGACGCTCAAACCCTCGCTCACGATGACTTGTGTTTTCGAGCCTAACCATCGACAAAGAGAGCCATCTACCCAATTTCACTCACACGACTTGGATCAACCCGTGGTATGGCTTTCAGGCACGTTCCAAAGATGCCGCATGCTGGAATCGTCTCTTCCAAAACTGATAACATCAAGTAGCCACCTTCCTGACTAATCGACCATGGTGAGATTCGAACCTAAACTTCATGGTCAGAAATCGAATGTTCTAACCACTCAGTTACGTGCCCCCGGATACATACATACATACATACATACATACATACATACATACATACGTACTTACATAAATATATTCATGCATATTTAGATACACACATAAACACTTGCATGCATACATGATGACTGCTTACTTGTTTATACGGGAGTAACGATCGTTGAGATGTTTGATCAATGTCTTTGGATTTCGTAAAACCCGGCAATGGCTCTTGAATCAAGCCAATCATTGCATGTCCCTTAACGACAGTGCTTATTGCAAACAATGTTCTTTTGTAACGGGTCTGGCCTGTTTATAAGTTTTAGTTACGGCTTGATCCTTTTTTTTTATCTGACGAGTGGGATCAAAGACGCTTCTTCAGGTCTTATAACACACTCAAAATAGTACTGATAGTAATTTGTAACAGGTCTACCAACATGACTTCTTGTGAATAACGAGGTCAGCATTCCAGAGACATATGCCTCAGTCATCACTTCTCAATTGATGGCTTGCTGGATGGACGATTTGCTCTTCCTAGGTGTCGCTTGACAGTAGTGCAACCTATTAGATATTTTTGGAACATCTCAGTGCCCCCATGAATTTTGTGCAATCATTTATTTAGATCACATACAGTAGGTTCCAAATGAAGAACTTCTATATGGTAGGCTGCTTGAGGTTATGCTAGAGTGCAATACCGTAGACCAACTCGAGGTAGAGGTTTTGCTTGGGTATTCTGCTGTCGTCAAGGCGAGTGATATATAGCCTACCCAGTGGAGTTTGTGATCATGGATGCACACACACACACACACACACACACACACACACACACACACACACACACACACATATATATATATATATAGATAGATAGATTAGATAGATAGATAGATAGATAGATAGATAGATAGATAGATAGATCCATAATCATCGATATTTATGCCCGCATATGCTATAGAAGATTTTCTTTATTCAATACACCCCAAGTAAAATGAACGTTAAGTGCACACTGCAAACAGAAATCATTTTTGCCGTCATAAACATGGTTGATATATTTATATATTTTCAGTTTATTTTCTATTCCTATTAAGTCTGGATCTAATAACTCACACGATAGATCACACAGCTACCGCTGCTATCAACACCATTCGCTTAGCCGATCGAAAAGGGGAAGATAACCAAGTTATGCTTATCAGCATGCATTACGACGCCGACACGCCATTTCTGCGTCAGATGTCCGAATATTTTTTACCTTTGACCTTGACTTCCGCCGACTTTTTTCCTTGATACAGCCTGGGCTATTTGGTTAGGAGACAAGGTGGAGGCACTTATTCATTTCCTTGATGTTGATTCTAACCTCGTTCATTGGTGGATGTGAAAAAGAAAATGTGTGGAACGTGTACGCTTGAGAGGAGGAAGGTGTAGAAAATAAGAGCTGGCCATACACAGTGATTCAATTTATGGGTAAGGACAAAAAAGGCCGTACAGCAGGCAGCATCTGTAATCTATGTCGAAGCACACCGTCGGCCAGGCCTTTTATCGAGAGCAAATTGGAAGAAAGGTTCCGCTTTTTGTGGTTTGGCTGGATAATGTTGTGTCTAGTGTGGGGAAAAAAGTGAGCAAATGATTGAGAAAGAAAGAGAAAATAAAAACGAGAAGAAGAGGAGAAGAAAAACGAGAAAAAGCTTATTCGAAAGAGAGAGAAAGAGAGAAGGAGAGAGAAAGAGAGAGGGAGAGAGAGGAGGAGAAGGAGAGAGAGAAAAAGAAGAAAGAAAAACGGAAAAAAGGCTTGTTAGAGAGAAAAAGGGAGATAAAAGAGAGAAAAAAGAAAAAAACAAACTTGTCAGAGAGAAAGAAAGAGAGAAAAATAAAAACGGAGAAAAGGCTTGACAGAGAGAGAGAGAGAGAGAGAGAGAGAGAGAGACAGAGAGAGACAGAGAGAGAAAAAAGGAGAAAAAAGCAAAGAAGCGAAAAGGAAAAAGGCTTGTCAGAAAGAGAGAGAGAGAGAGACCGAAAAGGCTAAAACGTAAAGAAAATGATATAGGGATGTTTTCAGCTTGTAATGTTGTGTACCCACCCCATTCTCGTTAACTCGGTAGTCTAAATCACCTGATGTGTTCGGGAGGTAAAAAGGTGAAGGGTTCATGAAATATTATTCAAATTAGGGAGAAAGAAAGCGCGGGTAAATGTTGGAATGCTAGAAGGTTGTGGACGGTGAAAAAGCTCCGGATGTGAAAATCAAGTGAACTAATGGACGCCGATTTTTATGAGCGGACATTAAATCTGCCTGATTAGCACAAGTAAACAAGTATTCATTCTTTCCTTCCATACTGAGAAGTGCACATAATGTCTTTTACAGAAATACGTGCCTGTAAAAAGAGCGTTGATCCATACTTTCGTGGTTATTAGATGAATTACAATTTGAAAATTTCACTGTGTAGTGGTAATGCTTATATTATCTGTTTCCTTATTTGGAAACTTTCATTATTCATTGACCAAACGACTTGTGTTATTGTCGGTGGAAATATATAAACTATTCCTCTTCGAACAATTTTTTAAGTCCTTCAAGTTAACTGTTATCGCTATTTGCAGTACGGATTGGAGTTTTCTTCCTAACCTTTTGTTGGAAGTAGTCTGGAATGTCAACATTTTCATTAGGTCACATGGAATATCAGTTTTAGTTGTCGTTGAAAGTCCTCAATTAATGTAGTTTCTGTTATTTGGCTCAGGTTCTTTGTGATTTTGTAGCGCTAAACCACAACTTTCGGAGAAGTGTGATCTTCATCAAGAACCACAGACTTCACTCGTCATTTTAACTATTGATATGAGAAAGATGTTGTATACAAGCAACAGTTTACATATAACTGAACGAGTTTGGTTCCATGTTCGACATTCATATGAAAATACCGACCTGACGAGGCTATTTAAGGACATGACTCAAGTTTTTAAGTTAATGTTTTGTTTTCGTAGCAACTTGCGGTGTTGGGCGAAACTACCTTCAACGCATCTTAATCTATGTTCAATTTCCTCATCTCCTATACTAAATTTGCTTTAACCTATCCATACACGGACGTATTTTAAAATGTTTAGTATTTACTAAATCCACATCCTGAATTTGTATGATGGATTCAGGATACTTAGTGTAAGAAATCGATTTAACTCGCCAGAAGAAGAAGAAGAAGAAGGAGAAGAAAGATGAGGAGGAGGAAGAGGAGGAGGTGAATATTATGTGTTAAAGGATCTTAAAATAGAGTTGATAATATTTAGTTCAGTCGTGCTCTTCGAAAATTGCCAACGTTTTGTGCATACTAAGTTAATTCTATCTATCTATCTATCTATCTATCTATCTATCTATCTATCTATCTATCTATCTATCTTAAAATATAATAATAATAATAATAATAATAATAATAATAATAATAATAATAATACGAGTAATTGTTACTATAGAAGTATATTCCACATTTAGATATTTACTGTAAAAAGTGCTCAATACAAAAATAGAGCATAAGTATATGGTTATTATTATTTTTATTATCAGTGCCTGAAGATGGTGTTTTAATACTGAAACATTATAGCTGTCAAGTTGCAGTATGCAATTATTATTATTATATATTATGCTGGCGGATAAATGAAATGAACACTGTTTAAAGGACGGTTCATTTCATACAAATATGGGTATTCACTAAAAATAACATTTGAAGTAAGAAAATATGTCGGATTAAATATACACATCCATTAACTATTCACAGACACACACACACACACACACGCACACACACACACACACACACACACACACACACACACATATATGCGCAAGAGTGTTGATAAAAATTATTTCCAGTTCTCAAAATGTGAATACTGAAATACTGATTCTCCTAAATTAGTCGAGGCTTTAATTTTCAGCACCTTCCTGTACACAAATTTTGAGAGAATGTATGTGTATGTATGAATACATCAATGTGCAGATATATATGAGAAGAGCTACAGGAATAAGAACAATGATATCGGTAGATCAATTGAATATGTTTGTATTCCCTTAAATGTACATCTACCAGAGTCGGTTGAAAAATTCATGTGCCGACCAGCTGTTCTTTGCTGGTACGCATGCACGTTTTAGTCTATCAATTGGTGTGTCTACTCAGATTTATATATTGGTCTGTCTATAAAATTGCCAGCCGATCTTATATATATATTAAATTATAGAGTCCGTCAACCGACAGGGAAAATGACACTACAACATACAGGATAAACCTTGTTTTACGACAAATAACACTAGCTAAAAACAAAATCCAACATTAAAAACTTATGTGTGTCTTTTTTTAATGAAACTTATATATATATATATATATATATATATATATATAAACTAATCTCCATAAGGTAATATTCTAGCTTCACCGGATGTAAATAATATTTTTGCTAACGTCCAAGTTAAAGGAAACATCAAACATAATTAGCGACTGTGTCTACAAAGACCCATCAATTCCTTCTTCAAAAATCCAACCAACAATTATTCGTAAATTACTCACCGCGTGTACCACGCAAACCCTATTTTATGTCCATAATGGTAACACTAAATCTACATCCAAATGAAAAGTGTCAATATGGGAAACCCATTATGTCCTATTTTCACTAATTTTACATTTTTTACATTAAAAACAAAATGCTTAAAACCACCGATAAACCGGAATTTTTTACAAGGTGTATTGACATTTTTGTTTTGGTACAAAATAGTGATGAAATTGTAAATCTGAAAACAAATTTTGTAAATAACTTATCATTAAAATTTAACTATGATATCATGGACAATAACAAAATCCCGTTTTCTGACGCTAATATAGATTTAAAAACCAATGAATTTATTACTTATGTGCATAAAAAATCAACTAGTAACAACTTTTGTCATCTAAACTGGTATAGCCAATGAGCTGAAATATATAAAATAGCAGTAATAAAGAACTTAATTAGATCCCATCAAAATCTCTCTCCCTAAAAATTGTTTTTAGCGAACTAAAACACATAAAACAAACATTTACCAACAACATTATTGATAAACAAATCAAATTACTCTTACAAAAAATACACGCTACAATACTAAAAGTAACACACAAAAAACATTAACATATTATACTGCAACAAAATACACAATAAGTATTAGCATAAATAATTTCCTATACGAAAAATTATTAGACATCCTATTTCTACCGTAATTCCTCAAAAACATGTAAAATGTATAATAGATTATAGAAAATGGAAGACTGCAAACGTTGTTGTTTCTAATCAAAATAACCCTATCAATTGTAAACTATTCCAAACTAGCGATGACTAATATAGTGTGTGAATTTCAATGCCATGTACAAGACTGTATTTCTTGTCATAAATCAATAACCTGTATTAGAGATACTACTACTACTTTGACTGGACGTGTTATATGCCACCTATGAACATCAGTGCAATAATAATAATGAAAAAAAGTTTATTAACTCGTAATTAATAAGTACACTGAAGGCACAGGGAGGTAACTTGACGACGGTGAAAAAGTGAGTAATATCGAGCCGCACTACTTGGTATCCACGTCGAAAGTTCTAATATGAGGGTTTCAGTGTTTGGGTGTAAATTTTAGGACCTTGCAGAAAATTCGGTAAGCATTGGATGATATATCGAATCAACATCATGGTGTTCGAGTGGTAACTCATGATGGCAACGTTATGCATCCATTCATCTCCAAACAGAGCCCCAAACCCGACACAGAGGCGTTCATCAAGTGACTGTAGGTGGAAGAGAGTGTGGCTTCTAGAAGACCACTATGTTTGGCAAGAGGCTTTTGCACCAGTCACACAAGCAGAAAAATCCATCATGTCCATTAGACAATTTCTGCAACTTCATAACCACTTGTATCTGGCAACTTAACTCCATAGACTGCAACCCCATTGATTATTATGTATGGGGCACAGTTGAGCGAGACACCATCAAAACTCCTTCTAAAATCAAAGATAAATTGAAGATAAGGATTATGGCAGATACATCAACTTAAACAAGGAGACCATCCAGATTAGATTATAAAGTCGTCTAAAGGCTGTGGTTGAAGCCAATGGCGATTTTATTGAATAAATTTACTTTTTCGTATTTCAAGATATCTTGTGTAGTTTTGGTAAATATATCTGTTAAAATGTTATTTTCATTTTTTGCGTAATTTAGACGACAATTCATCCACCACACCTTGTATATGACATCGATATTCCAAAAAATGGACGAATGGTTGGTTTATGGATACATAACATAGATTCTGAAAATAAAATATGTCTAGCACGACACAGAAGTTTAACCTCCAGGTGTCACTTTCCTGGAATGTTAGGTTCAACCATACCGATAAAAAGCAGAAAGGGTTTCTTAGATAGCAAGAAAAGAGTTAGATGGATTATATGACTTATAATTATTCTGACTCGCACGTTTATCGAAATTCGGTAAAATTTACATATGAGGAATAGCAATGTAAGAACGCATCGTTAGCAAAATAAAATATTTTTTATTACATATGAAGTATTATAAATTGGTTTAATTTTTATACATATATCTATAATTTTATTTTTTGTTCATCTTAAGAATTTAGTTGAATGTATATGTATATCAATGGGAGAGTAACCATTTCGAAGTTAGGAGCATTTCTGTTATAAATACCGGATTTAAAATAATACTTTATATTTAAAAGTTTTTATTTTGTCTTTATTATATTGTTAAAAATATTGACAATGATATTTATCTTTATTCAAATCTTCGAATATATGCAAGCGCATATTACAGGAATATTTAATGTAAATTTAGATGCACGCTTAGCACAGCATTTAATGGCGCGAAAATTGTTATCAACAAAATGAATTCAAATCCAGACCGTAATCGTTGCGTTCACTTTTGCCTTAATACGCTGAGCTATTAATCCATTTCCTTTCTCTCAGGTATTGGGTGAATAGCAACGCATATTAATCTCTCAAACCTTGGTTGACAACAAGTCTAAGAGAAGAATAAATATGAATTAAAATCTGTTAGGGTTTCAGGTTGTCACATCCACCCCATAAAAGCGTATTTGTAAAGGAAGCCATAAAAGCAACAGAAGCACGCTGTGGCTTTCTCCTCGATATGGAGTGAAAAGGACTTAACAGTCTTTATATAATGTAATCAATTTTAATAATAATTGAATTGATGTGTAAAATAAAATTTGTTTTAAAACTAAGTTATTAAATTTCACTAAGTGCCAGAAAAAATACGGAGTGCCAGAGAAAATCATTAGTGTCAAAATTGCAATATGAGCTCTGGTAAAAATACTAGAGAAAACCATTAACATCAAAAATACTAGAGAAGACCATTAACGTAAAAGTTGCGATATGAACTCTGGTAAAAAGAAGGTAGGCTGAACATTAGTTTTATAAGTCGGAAAAGTTAAGTTGTTCTTGTGCTTAAAGCTATAGACGTTGGTTAGTTCTTGTGACTTGACTCAAAGAGTTGTGACTTCAATACCAGGCTACAGCATTGGTGAACAAGTAACTTAGAGAATCTGGTCAGAGGGAGATAACTCATGACTACCAAAAGAGGCTTCGCCCACAACAAATCAGAATGATATTCCCCAGGGATCGTAATAAAAAGTTAGGTTCAAAATTCATAAAGAAGTCGGAGCGTACAATGGCCGAAACTTCATACAGCAAAGATGAGGACAATAATCCGAATACTGTAAATACAACCTCATTTCAGAAATATATACAAATACTAAATTTTACGAATTGCAAAAAAGAACCATTTTTAGATGCGGCAAGATATATCAGCTCTGTTTTTGGAAAAAAATTACAATGTCATGAATTTTTAGTAATCTTTCATCATGTTTTCGTTTACACTTTTATCATTAAGAGTGTTCTCGTCTACGGCCAAATCAAAATGAAACATCGGTTCTCGTACAAAAGTTAAAAAAATGAAACGCTGAGGATGATAAAAACCTTGATGGGTGACAGCTTGGGAAAACCAGGTGCTGTAAGCTTGGATGTGCGGTTAGTGTAATGGATAATGGCTTGAATTGTTAATTGGAAAGCAAATTTTAGTTGGATTCATTATATTCACTTAGGCGGAAGGTATGAATCCACCTCATTTCCCCAAGTTATGAGTTAATTCGAAGAATTTTAATTAACAAATCATTATTATCTTAAAAACAATTCTTAAAATACAAAAATATTTTCCGGTTTTTAATAATCTGCAACAGGTTGATAAACCATAGAATTCGAATCAATCAATCATCATTCAAGACTATTTTCAATTGCGTTAAATGTGCGTCGTGGTGCAATGGATATTGGCAGTTGAATTCATTGCATTCACTTACGTGCAAATTCTATTAAGAAAATTATTAATCTATCTCTTTTCCCTCCAGCTATGGGTTGATCAGTTGGACAGATTGGGTTCTATAGCTTTGCTTGGAACCCATCTATCGCAGAAAGTAAAGACAAACTTGTGAGTCATGAATTTAAAGAGGCATGATCACTTCAGCATTTGTCACGTATGTCATTTAACTGACTGATTAATATTAAGTTGTGAATCAAGTTTTTCTATCTGTAATTTGATAAAACATTAAACTTAGTCCACGAGAAATGGAATACCTGTTCAATTCAACCGATATGGCAATTATTCATGCACTAAGTAAAATATCAAATTTTACAATCGGTTCATCATTATCTGATCGTTTTTCCACTTAATTGAACTCAACAGTTGTTGGTCATTAAGGATAATAAAAACTACCGATGCCTACTTAGAAAAGATCATCACCTGTGATGGAAATATCTACTTTATGATTATTTTTAATGAAACAAGGATTACAAATCATGCAAAAGACTGACTTCATTGAAAACAAGATAACTTGCTGAGAAAAAGGTTTAGCTGGGGACTGAAATCAGTATATGAAAAGTTGAACTGTGTTAAAACAAGCATCATACACTAAAAATGATTTAATTTACCAGTGTGAAAAAACGAGCATCAATGCTAATTTTTTTTTTTTTACTTATGTGTGAAGAAAGGACACACGTTGCAAAAATACACAGGAAAATGAACTTTGCTCTAGATATGGAGATTTTCCTCGGCCAACTAGCACCTTTGAATGTTTTCCGTTGTGTGATCATGTATTCAGATTTTTACAATATTTTCGAAATGAGAAAACATTAAAAAAACTTACAGATGAAACGTTTTTATCTCTAAAGTAAAAAACACCCAAATGATTGTTATGCCAGAGACGTAATTTATTTGCTCTTTCGAAAAGAATATCTGATCAAAAAGGAATAAATCTATTACATTGATTGAATTTGTAATTAATCATTAAATATAAATTTATAACTTAATAAAAAGCCGTGAGGGTTTTCTTTCTAAACTAATATATATATATATAATTGAGATGCAAATGACTATATCTGAAAGAAAATAGGAAGTTTATCTCGTCAGAATTCATGTTGCAAATTTATAAATCTACCATTCGTCAGACATTGAATTCTGTTAAAATATCTGTTCGGATAGTCCTGCTATTTATTTTTAGGTTCCCCACAAAATCCAAAGAAAGATGTGCAATATAATTGATCCTGATGTGGCATCTCGACTTCAGTCATTTTCTCACCGATGGGATGTGCCATTTCTTTGTATTTTTTCTACAAATATTTATATGGCAACTGCTTTGGCGAGATTTCTTTCCCTGGTGCCCTGACAACATGAATTTCAGCATGATACTAGGATTGGCAGCTAGGTTCCACTATTTTCCCTTTTAAATAGTTAAATTCCACCTACACTTTTACTCGAATAGTTGCTTTTCTCGCACTTCCTTCCTGTGGATATCTCTTTCGTATATTTGCTTTCCTAATAACTAGAATCTCAACGTTTAAATGTAACGTCATTTGCCATCTTCTATATCTTTGAATAGCATCGATCACTTATCCTTTCTTTGGCAGCCCCTTTTCTGTAATTGTAACCTACTGCACACTAGTGAAGGTTCCGCCTCGCTTGGGGTGAAAATATTAATAATAATAGTAATAACAAACTGAAACGACAATTTGAAAAAACGTATTTTTACAATGCATTTCTCTCCCTCAAAAAGTCTATTTGTACAAACTGAAAAAATGCGTTGTTGAGAAAGTGATGTTCAATCTGAGAACATTCGAAAATATGTCAAAATCTTTTAACGTTATAGAAAAGAATGGGAATTATGTCGGATGCCGATTGATGTAATTCCATTGGAATGATCAGTAACTAGTTTGCCATATAATTAGCTTCTGAGAGATTCTCAACCCACTTAACAAAATCTGACCAAATGAGCAAAGATACTTCATATTGTGCCCAAGGTGAGATCTCGCCGATTCTGGCATATGAAACACAATATTTCATTTTAAAACTCAGTTGCTAGTTTACACAGAAATGTAATGAAATATTTATTATCTTTTATAGTGATGAAATCGTGTGCAAAATCAGCCACACTTTTCAGAAGAACTGCCAACAGAGAACTGATACATACTGTTCAAATACATCTCAGAAGAGCTCTCGTCATGATTTGTTTTCTATATATGTTGCATTCTGAGAACAATATATGACTTTAACATGACTCTCCTAAAACAAAAAACAGTGTGAAGTGAAATGTTTCCCTCTCCTAGACTGGATGGAACTTCACACAAGAAAGCCGAGCATGTTTAGCTATGTAACACATTGTAGGAAGAGGTTGAAGCTATGGTTTTTTCACGGCAGTTACGCAAAAATCGACCAGAATTTGAAGACAACTAACCAATTTCATTTTTCATGCTACTGACCATTGTGCAGGGTGCATATGTAAATTTTGTTTGTTCTTGCATCGTGTGTGTGTATCAATCTGCGTGTAAAACGCTATAAAAACTTCTGCAACCAAATACTGTTCTCGACAATACATTTTTCATTCTGAGTTAATCATAATATTGTGCCTTGTATATTTTAATTCTTTTATTTTCTTCAGACCTAAAACATTTTGAAAGTTATTATTGGAAATAACATTCTGAAATGGTTGGACGCAATCCTCATGGGCAAAAAGTTGTGCGTATATAATAGCATTACATGAAAGTAACAGACAGACTTTAAAAGTGAAAAGTACAAAAGTAAAAGAAACGAAGACAACAACTGCTTTATTAAAATATTAGGTTTTTTACTGGGTGGGTTGTATTAAGATTTACCGGTTTAACAATCGACTTTATCCCTGACTGAATATATTTAAATAGTGTTT
This sequence comes from Ascarosepion bandense, assembly GCA_037127315.1. Taxonomy (NCBI): domain Eukaryota; kingdom Metazoa; phylum Mollusca; class Cephalopoda; order Sepiida; family Sepiidae; genus Ascarosepion; species Ascarosepion bandense. The sequence continues at coordinate 8,473,031 of JBBBDQ010000239.1, read as the reverse complement.
AAATCCGTTAAAACGATAACCACAAAAATAACATCTATGTATATCTATCATCGAGTTACGAGGTTATTTATGCCTTATTATACCTACGATAAAACTAAAAAGGAAATCTTAGAATGCAGTTTCTGCCTCTTCTTTGCAACAAACTGACTTTTTGCGAAAAAAAAATGATAAGGGTGTTTAAGAAAGTGGTAATCAATGAACAAAAGATCAGAAAAATATGATAGACGTGGCAAAATCTCGTATCGTTGAGATTCTGTAATGGGTTACCTGAAACATATGGTTAAGAACAGCCAATGAAGCAATTTATTTAATTGAATATACATTTCTGCATTTGTTAGCTTTAAAATTAATCAGGGATACTCCAAGTAGATTCTAAAAAGCTGTAATCTATAACGAAATGGAGGACTATCAGACAGTCGCCATAATCCTGTTTTCGTGCAGTTTCGGTTTCGGTTTTGGAATCTGGGTTTTTCATCATGATCAAGCCACCAAGCCATTTCTCATTTCAAATTATAATTCGATCAAGAAATCGCTAATTTCGAAATTCGCAGGTGCTGCTTGGAATACATTTGAAAACGTCGAATTCTTCACGGAGTCCCAGTGAAGCCCATTTACAGAGTTTGTTCAACCTTTTAGTTTTCTTGATACGGCCCAATATTATTATAATATTGATACCCATTATCTGAAATATTTCTCTGACGTTTTGTCGTAGGTTTTGTTTGATTAATGTTTTCAGATTTCGGGTGTCAATTGCTGATGTAGGTTTTCTACTAACTTAAACGTCAGGTTTATCATTTTAACCAATCTAAAACCTGTAAAAAAGTAAACGCAGCTCTTCTGTTTCAATCTTCTTGATATATAATAAATAGAGTATATAATTACATTCAGAAAGGGACTGATATATAAACAAAGAAGACACTGTAATTATTAAGAATGAGTAATATATTCTGTGCAGTTTATATATATATATATATATATATATATATATATATATATATATATATTACAGAAATGTTTATTTCATTATATCGGACTTTATTTACCAAATATATTGTTGACTGGTAACTGTTTGATTCATATAAGAATATCGCTGGTTAGGTTCTTAGAAGTTAAAAATATTTCTATTAGTCTTATAGGATGCGTGGAAATAAAGTGAATAAAATATGGTTTGATCGACTGTAAGCCTTTTGATTTCAGCTTCTTCTATTCAGCTTCGTTTGATTTCAGCTTCTTCTATAACAAACTGAAATATAATTTAAAAAATGTAATACGCTAAAAGAGTAATGCAACTATTCAATAGAGAACTAATAATATTATCACAATGGAAGTTGCCTAAATAATAATGGTGGATTATTGCTATCTTTTTCGTTTCAGAATTAATTACATTTTCTTCACAGTACAAATTAAAAAATGAATATTTCAACAAACACAACTGCATTAATTATACCGGTTTATCGTATAATTACACTGCTTCGTTACTTGATAGAAAGAAAGGTGTTACTATGAGCAAGATGGAATAATATTCCCAACATGGTAAAAAAATGTCAAAGTAAACGTCGATGGAAACAATTCCGTAGATTTTAGGACAATTATCATATTCAATCCTCATAAAAGTGGGATTTTCTTTAAAGTTAAATATGAAAGGTAAAATCTTTTGTATTAAAGAAGTTTCGCTAATAACGTAACGAAAGACATCTGTTTAATCTCTGTCTGTATTAGTTTTGCAGTTTGGAGAACATTTTCATGAAGCGACTTAGACAAAGCCTAAAATGGAGTGATAAACGTGGTGTGCTTCTTGAAACACGGACACGTCCGACGCAGTTTCAAGTATTTCTCAAGTTACCGTAATATTGAGTTGGAAAAATTCTTCTAAAATTTTCCAATATTTCGCCTCACTCGTGACTTAAATTCACATGACATAGTCAGTCAGTGCCATACTTGGTACACGCTTGTGCGATCGTGTCTCTTTCAATCAATGATTGACTAGGCAGAAGATTTACCAGCAGTAGGTAGCCATTTCTTTTGCGGTTGCTTGGTTGTCAACCAATGCTATAAGACTTAAAGCTGTAGGAGAAGAAGGAATTCATACCATTCCTGATAAATTTTGCTCATAAGGGAATACAACAAATTCACACTCGGCTCTTTGATTTATCATTCCGAGCCAATAACTATTGTATAATCTAAAATATTTCTAATTTAGGTTATACACGTACGATTACACGTTATTTTTGCTGAAATTCTTAAAATGGAAAAATATTTTCAGGATTTAAATAACATGTAAATGTTTGATAAATCGTAAAAACATACTAATGAGTTAACTAAAAACATGTAAGTTAATGGATAGTTTTTAAAGAATTTTTTAACCATATTCTGAGGTGAGCATTTAGCAATGTTTACAAATGACATTTATTTCATTACCTTTAATAGATTTTTATTCTTAAGAAATTTCGTAACATATATTTTTTCATATAGATACATGAAGCATGGGTCCTTTAAAGCCTTACATAGTCTAGCTTTTTTAAAGTTTTCTATTTTAATGTAAGAGTTTTATTTGTTTCTTTTATATACCAATAATATTTTGATAAGGATGTTCTCTTTCTGTATATATTATTAAATAAAAATGTGTGTTGATAAAGTCGTTTTTTTCCCCAGAAAATTCTTAGTACTACACACGTAAACCTTTATATCACTAGGGTCTTCCATAGAAGAAATAGTACATTGATAAACAATGGATTTCGAAAAGCACCTGTTTTCCAAATGCCACTTTATAAGGCTTCTACATTTACATTTATTATTGTCCATATTATTGATTTTAGTTATTGGATGATTCTTATTTTCAAGTAGGTTTAAATTTTTATTTAAAATATTATTATTATGATTTTGCATAATATTTTTACAGATTATTCATACAACTATAACTTTATTTCAGAGTATTTTTATTGAAAATCTTACTTGGTGGATTATTCATCAAAAAATGTTTCTTAATCAAAGCAAGGCTTTTTCCTGATTTACTGCTAACTGAAAGGGGGTGTATAACAAATATTATTTCTATTCTTTTTCTTCGGGGGTAGATCTTTAGCATGTTAAACATTTGGGATTTTATATCCAGTAGTTTTTAAGGCAGTTTTATAAAAATTACTAAAAATTTTAATGATTAAACAAATATTAAAAATTTTAAGATTGAAATAAGAAATCATGTATTCCCCAAAAATATTCCGTTATTTTCTAATTTGAAGTGAATCTCTCTTCTGATTAGTTAAATTGAAAACACATAATTTTTTCTGTTTTCCCACATCCATAAATAACAAACGTATTGTTTCTTATATTCAAATGAAAATAATTTTCACAAACATAAATTAATATTATCTGATTATGTGGTAAAATTTCGAAACGTATAAATTCCCGTGTCGCAGCGTCGCAGTGATTTCATGTGCATCTATATGAATGCGTTCATGTGTGTGCGTATGTGATGAAAAAATTCTCAGCCAAACTAATATTCTTTTTCTATTCCTTCTTTTTCAATTCCTTTTGATATTTGATAATTTGAGAGTTGTTTCAAAATTCAATTCACCCTAGTAAATACAGGCTCACACACTCACACATACACACACACGCGCGAGCGCGAGCGCACACACACACACACACACACATATATATATATATATATATTTCGTTATTTGTATAACTTATAAAATAGCTACAGATATCTATCTATCTATCTATCTATCTATCTATCTATCTATCTATCTATCTATCTATCTATCTATCTATCTAACCATAAATTCAGGACACATTTAGTGGGGATAAATATTTCTACATGTCAGTTTGAGACATGCATTGTTAACCCCAGTCAACCAAAGAACGGAGAAAAATTCTTGTACCTTCTTTACCGACCTTTAAAGATTTTCAAATTTCTTCTTTCAGTAACGCTATTAAAATAAGATAAAAACAGTCCTAGGACTTTGTTAAACCATCGTCTTCTAGTTTGCGAGACAGAAATAGCCAAAACGATAAAAGGATATTAAGAATAGTCAATTTTTTTAATACCACAAGTGGCAAAATTGGACCTTTCTAAATTTAAAAAAATAATTTCTGAATATATTTCTCGCTTTTCATTTAGGCTTCAAGCAATTTTTTTGCAGAAAGGTTACAAAAGAACTGACATCTGAACGATATTCCGGTTTTAATGAGGTGTTTCTTCTCTTCAGTTCTTGCTCAGTTTTTGATGCGGTCGTTTAGAAGTCTTCAGGTCATAATGTCACTTTTATTCTTGAATAGGAAATCAACATTCTCTATTTAATACTATTAATTTGTATCACTAAATGGGACTTAAGATAAATCTTTTCAAAACATAAACTATGACCTAGAATTTGAATAAAACCAGTGCTAGTACTTACATTCACTCCATCATAAAAAAATTAACCATGTGAAATTGTTAAATGATGAATACTTCAGCTACCTCAAGTGTATGGATAAGTAATAACAAAACAACAATTTGTACAGGCTGTGCTTAAAGTAAGTGCCACGAAAGTAATAGAGTAAACTGAAAACCCGAGTCATGTTCTTAAATAACCCCAGAATGCGACTTTCATATGGATGCCTTGCATGATGTTAAATACATTCAGAAATATTCAAATTTTTGTCACAGCCTTAGATTAACGGTGAAAAAGGTTTTGAGAGAATATCTGACTGTCTTTGCAAATATCCTTCTATTTGAACATTGTGAACTGCTTCTATAAAATCACAAACAAAGAACTGTATCAAATAACAAAAGCCACCTCACTTGAGGATCACCAACAACAGCAACAACTAAAATGGATAGCACATATCACTCAAAGAGAAAATAATGTCATAATCAAGATTATCATTCCACACTACGTCAAATAAAAGTTTAGGAAAGAAACCACTATCAAATACTGAAAAGAGCGATAACAGCTACTGGCCTTGTGAAATGTGTTTTCTTGTAAAAGAGAAAAGATTTCCTGACGAAAGAGGAACTAATACTGACTGCTTTGTCAATAAATGCCATATGTTTCCTTGGAGAGAAGCGGTTAATATTTCTGTTACCATTATTATATTTTCTGACAATAAGTTTGTAGAAGATGGATTGCTGTTCATATTTTCTTCTCGAAAAAAGTATTGCTTAAATTTTCACTATAAAAATCTATTTCTATACTTCCAGAGTGTTTTGAGGTTAAATATTTAGAGGTTAAATATTTACCCATAGATGTGACCCTAACAGATGTTACCAAACCCACTCAGAATGAATCTGGGAACTACAGCAATTATGCTCCTTAAATCCTCTCAATTAGAGAACTTGCAATTGATCGTCAAACCCGGGACCTGGATGTAGTTTATGGTCATACCCAGGACACCTCTTTACTGGGGTTACCTCTTTGCAGTCGGCGTATTCTGAAGCCCCAGTCGATAGGTCAATCTTGTATATATTGAATATTTAATATGAAAGGAATGTAAAAATACGAAAAGTATAAAATAAACAGGGTGATGCAAAAGGATATATATAAGACGCAAAACGCTCGTAGAAAACGTACTGTAATGATTATACAAACATATCAAAAATAATAGCATATCCACAATAAACTTTTCAATAATAAACATATAAATTCCTCAAATATTCAAACTGTTTTCTCCCATCACTCACACACTCCTCTTTATCTGCATAACATTTATTATTATTTATTTAAAAGTAAAATTATATTAGGTTTAATACAGGAGCAGTCAAAGACAGCAAACTCCCGCCAAGTCAACACCGACATCATCTTAGCGATTAGTAAGAGATGATGACTAAAATGAGAATAACTGGAATGAACTTGACCAATTATTTTTTTTTGTTGCTTTTGGATAATAAATATCAATTTATATTATAAATAATAATATTTTCGTGGGATATACCAGTGCATTCAGAAAAGGGTAGTGAGGTAAGGCAATCTAGGTGAGGTAATTCAGCCTTTGGCATGTGAATAGTACAAAAATTATTAGTAAAAAAAACTACGGATAAATATTCCAGAAAATTTATATCTTACCAGATCTAAACCGAAATCTAATCAGTTCGGATCATGAGGCCAATGATATCTGTAAGTTGCATCCGAATCCATCCAGTAGATCTTGAGATATCTTGACCACGGGCAGACAAACAAACAAACTGAAAACAGTACTTCCGCCTTGAACTAGAGGTAATAATAAAATTATTAAAAAAAAAATAATTAATGAATTAAATGAATTCTAGTATTAAATGAATGCAACAATCACTATTATAATACTGCTGATATTGGTATAATATTTACTGTATACATACTTTTGTAACACCCTGTATATGCACACCACTTAAGTGTGGAATACATTTATGCACACTATGCATAGAATACTATAATTACTAAATCCGGTAACACGCAGGTAGTCAATACTATAATGATATAATCATCTTTGATGTGCCTTGTCCTTTCAGGTCGTAGGCGATCATGGCTCTTCATGTCTTCCTGTCCCTTGTAACTTTTAATAAGTTTTGTTTTGTTATTTTTCCAAATCCTGTTCTATCATCCATTTACTAAAACTTAACAAGTACGTTACACACTGCTTCCCTCTGTCTCTCTTTCCCTTCAGTCTGTATCAGATTTTCCAATCCCCACTTCTTCATTACGTGCCTGAAATATTTCAACTGCCTATTAATTATATTCGATCCATGGTATCCTCAGCATTTTTCTGTAAAACCATATTTACTGATATAATAAGTAACCTTTTTTCTCGAGAGGCCACCGGGTCTTCTATAGGGGGAACCATGCTATAAAAAATTAATTACTATATAATTACTTTTTCAGTTCTCTCTATGCCCACATGAGTCAAGTGCTGTTTTACTATAAATTAGGTACCTCCATTATGTCATAAAAAATCTAGCATAGTATAATTTCAATAGGTTCAAAACTTAATAAAACGAATTTTTGCTATCAAAAGGATTATAATATTATTAAGAGGAAAGTTCAAAGTAATTTTTATTTATTTTATAAAATTTTTTAATCCCATTTAACATGTTCAAAATTTTGGCAGAAAATTTTGTTTTAATTTGAGTTAGCGTTTCAGAAAATCTGAGAAAATCTTAGACTGTTATACAATCGATTACGTAAGTTTTTTTACGTAACTCACTTTTTCGTTGACAAACACATTAATTTGGAAATTGTCGCAAAAATCATATAATTGTCGGATTTTAATGAAACTTTCAGTACTCATTCACAAATGAATAAAATTATTTTTGAAATTCTTATTTTTTAAAATATTCATGAAAAAAAAAATCTTTTTATCTCTGTTACCAACCTTCACGTATATTCATGAAATTTTAATAAATTTTAATTTCTGGAGATTACTTTTTTATTAGCTAAACGCTGAACTCATCGGGAAATATAAATCATCTATTTTTTTTAAATATCCAGCACTATCCGAAAATCTGCTCCGAAGAGAAATATAAAAAATGCAATAAAACTCTGATATAATTTAATTTGATAAGCTTTTAATTGCTGGAATAAATAATAAAAATTAAGGACATTATAGTCTGAAGAAAAATATTTTTCGATTACTAATAAAATTTTAAAAGAATTGTTTTCATTTTTTTATTATTATAATAATTCATAAAGTTTTAAAAATATTTTTAAAATCTTTTAAAAAACTGTATGATTTTTTTTAGTTAAGAATTGATGATTATATAGCTAAACTAACTAAAATTTCATCAAGTATTGGATAATTGCTGAAGAAATTTTTAATTTTAACATAGTTAAAAATTTAAAAAAAATGATTTGTATGAATAAGATTTATACCAAATTCATCTTCCATACTTTTGGCCGGATACTAAATCATCAGTTGTCGGCTGCTCTTAATGTGCTGATAAGGTATGGACAGCTGTGATAACAAAACTACCGTAAACATTTTTTGAAACATTTTTCAAGCAATAAGCGTGTAATTCTTGTTTCAAGTCAACCTAAAGTAAGTTTAAATTCGGTAATTTGAAAAAAATAATGCGCCAGCGAGGTGTATTTTATTTTTTTGAGATTATTTAAAACCGAGAATTGGCTTCTGGTTAAAATCGATGAAAAATGGCGGAACTTTATAAATTTTTAAATTCCGATCAATATAATTTCGGTTTAAAATATACCAGGGTATTTTACTTACTGAAATTAGTAAATTTAATCCGTTAGCTTTCAATTAAAACTAATTATAAAGCTTGAAGATAACTTATTTATTATTAAAATTTCAATTTCAATTTAGGTATAAAAAATGAGTGGAGGTAACTACTATAAGTTTGTGTGAAATAGTTGAATTCCTTGCATTAACTTACGCGCAAATACCCTTGGGAAAAGTATTAATCCGTCTTTTCCCTCCAGTTATGGGTTAAATAACTGGACAGATTGCGCTCTATAGCCTAGGTTGGCAACCAGTCTACCGCAGAATGTAATGCCAACCTACTGCGGGATAATCTTCTGCTCATTCAGCCATGTCTTTTTCGAGACATGATGGCCCAAGCGTGTATAACGTGTGGCACTTAACTGACTGGCTGATATTAATGCATACTATAAAGAGAATACTAAAAATTAATAAATCCAATAACCCACAAGTAGACACTATATCTACATTGTCATATTAACATAATATTAAATAATTGGCCATTATTTTACTTATTTGCTTGTATCTTCCTTTGTAGTTACAACAAAAATGCTTTATGCTACAGCTGCAACTGCTCCTACAATAACCGCTACTATTTATAATAATAACGACGGACCCGATTTCAGTCGGTTGCTTTCCTCTTTAAAAGATCAAATGATTATGTCATCCCTTTCATCATTTGTAATGGACGTCTCTATATGCTCGTCCATGCCGGCAATCACGTGACCTTCTAATACCCGCAAACGTTTCACGATCAAAACCAGTTGTGCTATATTTCATTCTCCGTATTTCTATTCTATCGCCAACCTCAGTCATTCCATTCTGCCGCATCCTCATTTCCCGGTTTATTTCGGCTTCAATAGTGTTTGTGTGAGGTCAAGCTGGATTCGGAAGAAATGAAGCAAGAAGCATGAGTGAATTAAATGTCGGGTCCTGTCAAGAGGTGACCTGCGAATAGGGAAAGCAAAATTTAATTCCAGTCTCAGCTGTATTGTCAAAGTTGATCGCCGTTTTGTCAGGATTTCACTGATGGAAATTTGAGTTATGGATTATGAAAATGTGTTAAGGCTGATAATATCTGAAATAATAATAATTATAATATCTGAAATTAGTAACGTTAACGAGTTCGAATCACATGTACACTCGTATAATACTGAAGAGATACGTATATTCAGTTTATTTAAAAATAAAATTTAATAGAAGTTCACCTATCGCCGAGTTAACACTCCTCCCCGGTTTTTTGAACAGGAGTGGTGGTTTATCCACTTTTTCTTGCTTGAGATTAGGGTCCCAGTATCTACTAAAATATTCTCATTCTATTTCACTTTTTTCTTGGGTTTTAGTGGCATCTTCGATTTGCTTGGGGTAAAGTGATTAAGAAAGAAAAGAAAAGAAAAAACAAACGTAAATAAGCATAATTCTAATTATTTGAACAAAAGTTTTAATAGATACTAGTATTTGAGTAAATAATCCGTTTTTAATTAAGCAGGATATATATATATATATATATATATATATATATATATATATATATATATATATATCTACCGGCCTGAATATTTTTGAGAAAATATGTCATTTGTTAATCCATTTCGTAAATCTCCGTAATAAATTAATATATTTTAATAGGACAGAAGAGGAATTTGAATCATGCCATGAATATTTTTAAACAGCATGTTCCTTGGCTACATGTGCATTGGGTGCAGGTTAATTGGATACATGTGCATATAGTGCATCTGCATTAAGTTCATTTACATTGGGTTCATGTGCATACAATTAATAAAGTATACATGAAAAGGCTCTATAATGTGTATATGCATGTGTGTGTCTATATATTCATACATATATATATTTGAATGGGCATGTATATATGTACATGTATGTACACGTATACATCAAAAGCCAGTAATATATGTATATGCCTGGCTGGGCGTGTGTGTATATACAGACGCATATGCAAGTATATATTTCATAAGGAAAAACATTCTCTAGTTCTGGTGTACGATTTAAAATCCAACAACACTAAACGGCTCTAATATAGATACAAAGCAAACAAACAAACTAACAAATATGCGGACATGAAAAATTTTGAGTCTTGACATTAGAGTCGATAAGATAATGTAATTTAATTTGTTATGGCTCCTAATTATCCTCAGAGATGCCAAGGCATTTTTCTCACATACAGTTTTGTCTTACTTTCATTTTAACCCGAGGAAGCCAAACGGAGCCAAACACTCTTAGCTAAAAAATCGCCATTAATAAATTTTTCACTTTTCCATGTTTATTATAAATCGTAAAAAAAGACAGTAAATAAAATCAAAATATTTTATTTTAAAGAACTTATGAAAATAGTTATAATGAAATATATTAGTATTTCTTATTATTTCGTTTTTTCTTTGGTTTGATGAAATAGCTTCATCTGACTGCTAAAAAATTAACATAAGTTTTTCGCTTACTTCTTCTATGTGCCATGTTCCTTCGGGACGTAAGCAATCATGACCTTCTATATCACCCTAATCTTTGTAGCTCTAAACACTCCTTTTGCAAATGTTATCCCACCCACTCAACCACCGCTCTGCCATCAATCTACTGAAGTCTACCAAGTAAGTCACGCGTCGCTTTATCTTGTCTCTCATTCTCTCTATCCGTCCCGTGAGCATCAGATTGTCGAGTCCCTCATTCCTCATTACATGCCCCAGAAACTTCGTCTGTCTTTCCCTGATGTTAAGTATTAGTTTCTCTTTTATGTCTATCTTCTGTAAAACCTAGTCGTTGCTCACATGTTCTGTTAATGGTATTCTCAGCATCCTTCTGCAGAACCACATCTTGGTTGCTTCAAGTCTTTCTTTCATCTTTGAAGCATTCGTTGCCATATTGAAGGGCAGACAAAACATAACAATCCACTATTCTGTTCATTGTTTCCAGCGAAAGTTTCCTGTTTCTTAATACTCTACTTAGCTTCTGGAAGGCACTCTTGGCTATGCCAATACGCCTTAGAATCTCAGTGTCGCACTTTCCATCTTCTTTTAGAAAACTTCCCATGCTTTGAAATTCCTGTACCAGTTTTATTTTAGTGTTCCAGTCTTGTAGTTGAACTTCTTTTTTTTTTTACTGATGACCAAGCATTTAGTTTTCTTGTAGTTTATTTGTAGTCATTTATTTCCACTTTCACTAACTGCTTCTTGTAGGAGGTCGTATAGTTTTCGTTTCCGTGTCAGCTATCAGCACTGTATCATCTGCCTATCTTATATTGTTCAGATTGCGGCTAATGATGAATCCTGGCAGGACTTCTAGAGTTCTAAAAATGCCTCGCTGTATAGGTTAAATAGATCTGGTGAGATGATGTATCCTTGTCTTACACTTCTTTCTATCTTTGTAAATCTGCTGAACTCGTTTCTTGTCCGTGTGCAGGCAGTTTGCTGTGAATATTATTTTAAAACTATTATGCAAAACCGGGGTTTAAATCACAAAATAGTAATTATTAAACCAGTGGAAACAATTAAGAGTAATCTAGATGTAAAATAACATTACCCATTGTGTGAACGAGTAACTGTACTGTTTACGTTTTCTTTTAGCCTGTCTTGAAGACGAATGAATCCCTCGGGATTTTCTCGTGGTTGTTTCAATATTTGATGGTCACAGATTCTTTATCTTAACCTTTTATAAATTATTTTTATTATCTACTGGTAAGTAAGTTTGGAAGTAAATTGTTTTCCACAATCAGATTACATTTTTAAAATCTTTCCATCAGAGTTATTTTTCTCGGTGCTGAAAAAATCGTTGAAGAGAATATAAATCCGTGGACAGCCAAGTATAAGAAAAGGAAAAAGGTTATATTAGAAATGATTCTTTAGAAAATGATTCTTTACACAGAAAAATGGCTTCAAACCTAAAATCTTTTGTAAAGATTGTAAAAGTTGATAAAAATATTTAAGCTGCTACTATGGGAATTATTTATATATTTTTTCAAATGATAACAATATCAGTAAATCATAGCCTAATCTTTCAGCAGGAAAAAAAACATTTCAGTTAAATTGGATAAACTAAAACTTACGTATTTATTCAATTTTTAGTTATCAATGTATTTGAATGTTTATTGTGATGATATTTAACATTTATATACACTAGCGCAGCGGGGATTGGGCGTGCGTATAGGCGCACACACACACACACATTATGGAAGGAAAACCAGTACCAATGATAAGTGTATATAAAAAAGAAAAATCGAGAAGTATAATCAGTCAATTGTTGATACCTTCTGACGAGTCTACGAAACTCTGGATTCGGGGTGCTGAAGATAACACCAGCCCGCCAAGTGAAAAACTTTTTACTCTCGCTATTTATATATTTGCAAACACACCATTGTTAGCTGCAGATAAATGGATCAGTCTGTAGCAATGTTTTTTCAACATTTTTTATCCCACGTTACCTCGAGTTAAACTTCCGCGGCACAGGTTTTAATTAATTTTCAAGTCAATTTGTACAAAAATAGATGTTTAGTCCTTGTTTCCTGATAAGGATTTGGTTTCCAGTTCCTTCATTCTCTTTCATTCCAAGTATTCACTTGCATCTTCGTTGCATTATTTCCTTGCTTGGAGTGAAGTGATCTTAATTAATGCATGTACAGTGGAGTCATACCAATTTGTCCCCATTTTTGCTTAGTCAAGATGTATATATGAAGGCAGCACGGTGTCTTTAGGCTTTCTTCTTTAGAATTAACTGGAAGCAATTTTATTTTTTTAATCGTTTTACCCCAAGCAAGGTGGTGCCGCCACTGTTGCGCAGGGGCGACGTAAGAGAATAAAGGTTTAAGCAAGAGGAGAGTGAGGAGAAAGAAACAGTTACAGGGGGTGTCAAACTAAGGGCATTTGAATGTTGGGAACACAGGTGTGAAGACAGTTGCGAAGGTAGAGAGAAAGGCAAAGAACAAGATACATGGATTGATGTTGAAAAGACGAGGTAAGTAGTGGAGTTAAGTGGAAAAGAGATGGGAATTGACATTGCATTAAATTTCTGGAGGCTGTATTCGTCAGGAAAGCAAGTATATGTAAGGGAGTTCCACAGGCGAGAAGTGCCAGAAAAGAAACTGCTGGAGAACAATTTTCAGCTGCATTTAGTAGGTTTAACTGTAAAACTGTGGGAACATTGTTGCCAGTCTGTTTGCTCGGGTAAATTCTTGTGGATGGAAGACCAGTGACCTAAGTTCGTCGGAGCAGAAGCCCTGCACTAGAAAGTAAATAATAACAGTACACCTCTGAATGTTCCCAGTTGGTCAGTTAAATTCGAATCAAGAATGAACAATGCGTGTATCTTTGCAAAAACTGTTTAAAACAACAAATGTTGATATCGCTAATTTGCAATGAAATATTAGTTGATGGTACACACCGTTTAAGGTTTAAACTATTGAATGAAGTGAAATGTAATATCTTCCGTGAAGAAACGTTTATCCTTAATCTCATAATATATAGTAGCAAAATGTTAATATTCTATCTAGAATTCAAATCAAATATCATAAAAGAATATGTTTATATAAAACGTGAGAAAGATATTGCAACATAATTTTGTTGAAAGTCGGATAGTATATAAGAGATACGTGGTTGAATGAAAGTTTCACGATAACATGATTGTTTTCAGTTAATAATAAAACATGAAACTAAATCTCCCATTTTATTCAACCCTGAATTTCGTCAACTACACGGGTCAGTGGGTATGTGTCTCTGGAATCCTCACCGAAGTTGGACCTTACAATCTAGTTTGTACGTAAGAATCTTATTTCTCTCTGATCTGGGTTTTTATATATGTACAATTTTATTCTAAGTGTGCACAATGTAGCTGCTGCCGGGTCAATCATATGTTCACATCTCAATGCCAGCCATTGGCATCTAGTGAAGCAGGATCTCTATCCCGGCTAGAATGTGAAACCTCATGTCAACCTGGCTTCTCTGAAGGAGACTCAGTGAAGCTTAGATTTTGGCATCATTTAAGGTGAGTCATGCGTTACACTGATCGATCTAACATAACGCTCAAGATGAGTAATAGAAATGATGATAGGCATGTATGATATTCTATTACAAAAATATCAAAAGACAAAGAAAGATACAAAAAACAATGCTCAATTTGTTCATTACTTTTAGCTTCATTGAGTTCACTAAGTGTTAAATAATATTTTCCATCAACCGAGAAGCTTGTAAAAACTGTTTCATACATGCGTCATACTTTTTCAGCTAGTATCATAACCGAATGAACCATTATGTTTGCTGTTATCGAAAATTCTCCCATTCCTCCCCGGCGTATTTAGCACGCCACTTCCCTGTTAGCTGCACTAATCTCTAGCACAGCGGAACATTTACACAAATCGTCCAGTTCCTGTAACGTTATCAAGCCAAATCGTGAGCACAACACATTATTTAGAGGCCATTAAATATATCTGAAGGAACGCGCCGACGAACATGCCGGCCCCGTAACGAATCAGCGCCGCTATTCCGAGTGTGATCGACACGGTCTTCGGAAAGGCCGTTTCCTTCAAAACTTCCTTTTATTTTCGTTGTCAGCCGCTGGGAAACTACTCTTCATCACGCACTTGTTATTAATAAAAGAATCGTTCTGTCATCACAGAGCCGGGAGGCATGGCGCGTGTACTTGTGAATGTTTGTTCATAAAGATGTCGATGCATCAAACCAGGAGAAAATAATCGTGCCATTCCAGATTTAATCCATCATGTTCTAAACACAGCTTCCCTAAATATCATCTTTCACGCACTTTAATCTTCAACACGTTCTCCTTATCTTCTCTTTCCCCTCAACGTCGCTTTCTTCTCTTAATTCATGTCAATTTCCTGACCACTGCGCCTCTTGATTACATCACGAATTCATGCTTTGTTATCTAACGCCCAAAATGTAAGATTGCCACGGGTGACAAATCGTCGAATTGATGCCTATTAAAGACTATCATTGCTATTCTTTTCCCAGAGATTATCCGAAAGTCTTAATTTACATACAGTAGTTATTTCAACATTTCAAGCGAACTATTACGAGCAGGATTTGAAAATCTGCTCACCCATTCCCCATATTACGACCAAACATCAAAATTTCTTTGAAAGTGTTTCTTGGTCGGACTGAGGACTTTTCGACTCTATATCGAAGGCGCATTCAAAGGTTCTTAACGCTTTTGTTCGATTAACTAGAAACTGAATGTAGCCTTAAAACCCGGCTTTCAAAGTTCAAATCCATTCCCTCATAAAGTTGAAAGTGGCCAGGGATTCAACTTTTCATGCAAGCTCTTCTGAATGAGTAAATTTGAAATAAACTAGAGTAGATGCTTGAAATGCCCAATTGAAATTAATGAAGCCATATCAATATATGGTCAATATCTCTATTGACTAAGCAAGTTAGAAGCTTTTAATTTAGGGATGAAGTGGATTTTGTTTAATATTCACTGTTTTTTAAATTATTATTTTCTTTTTCTTTTTATTCCACTCCATTTCTCATTGCGAAGTGTTTCGTCAGATTAGATCCCAAAAGACACAAGAAAATCTTTTCCAATTTTTTTAATTTTTCCCCATATATATATATATATATATATATATATATATATATATATATATATATATATACCTCACCTTACGTCGGTAATTTCTTCCAGAAGAGGTGACTTAGGTCGAAAAATGGCTTAAGTCGAATTTAATTGTCTCCGAATTTACTTGTCACTTGTCTAAACCACAAATAACCATCTCAAGCCCTGTATTTTAGCTATAAATGCATTTTTAATAATATTAGGTCAAAATAAATTTATTTCAAGCTTCCAAACAAATAACTTTAAGTTTATTATAGTACATATTTTTTATTTACAAAAAGGTCCACGTATAGACTTGTAAATGTAGATGTTTACAACTGGCGATCTTTACAGTACATCGCGGACTCTTTATTTATGGATGTGGTTAATTGTAGGACATTATAAAATAAAATGATTTTGTAAGATTAAATAATAAATACAGCGATAGTAGAAAATAAACTAATTGATATTAAATTTATCAATATTTACATTCAATTTGTTTTTGTTTTTTTTAATCATATCACCCCAAGCAAGGCGAAAACGCCACTGATGCGCAGGGTGCTACGTAAGAGTGAAAAGATTGGAAAAGAGAAAAACCGGAAACCACATCCTAAACAGGAAACAAGGGATGAGCCTCTTCACCTGTTCAATAGACGTGGGTGGAGTGTGAACCGGGCGATAGTTCAGTCTGTCTACTCCAATTGAAAAAAATAAAATAAAATCAACTTGTCATTGAAATCGATATGTCTGTCTAGGTGTGTGCATGTGTGTGTGTGTGTGTGTGTGTGTGTGTGTGTGTGTGTGTGTGTGTGTGCGTGACTATGTGTCTACATTCTAATGAAACCTACTCCTCCGAAACCTTTGGTCTGATTTCAATCAAAATGATCACTTGTCGATCATGACGTGAAACTTTAATGTAAGCAAAATGTTTTTCCAATCGATATACAGGGTACGGCTGAAATCACCAAAACCCGTAGAATTTACGAACTCTTCTTCTCCGAGACGCCTTATACGACTTAAACCAAAATCGGGTAGTTTGTAGATCAAGGTTCGATCCTTTTGATGCTCACAAATATGTACAGCGTTCGACAATAATCAGCGCCAAATATAATTTCGGGTAGTCTTTTGCGTAGTTTTATGCATTTTTCCAAGATGCTTCACTCAAACTCAACAAAAATCGAGTCATTGATGAATCAAGGTCTGGTGCTTTGATATTCGAAGAAACATTTTAATTGACACACAGGGTACAGTAGAAAATGTGCTTTTTGTGATCGTTTATTAGCATTCCCACAAAAATTGGGTCTATATTAAAGACACTTATTTCTTCAATTCTATTCATATATATATATATATATATATATATATATATATATATATATATATATATATATTTAATTATTTCACCCCGAACAAGGCAGAAATGCCACTGATGAGCTGGGGGCTACATAAATGTAAAAAGATTAATTAGAAAAGAGTGAGGAGTACAAACTAGTTAGAAAGGAACAATAGAAAGCTGAGAATGCAGGTGCGATGACAGGTACATAGGTGGAGAAAAAGGGAAGGATATACGGGAGTGGGGAGAGAGCTAGAGTCCAGTGGTTAATAGATGAGTATTGACATTGCATTTGAATTTCTGGAGGTTGTAGCCGTCAGGAAAGCAAGAATATGGGAGCGAAGAAGTGCGAGAGAAGAAGCTGCAGGAGTAGAATTGTCGTCTGCATTTGGCTAACCTAACTGTGAATGGGTGGGACCCAGTTGCCAATCTGGTTGCACGAGTAAACACCTGTTGAGGAGGCACCAGTGACTTAAGTTCGTCCGAGCAGAAGCAAAGTATTTATAGAACAGACAAAGGGAGGCCACATTTCGACGGTGGGGAAGTGGCTGCAGTCTAGCCGCCAGATCAGTACCTATCACATTACAGACTCTCCTTTGGAGCCCGTCGAGAACACTTAGGAGAACGGCAGGGGCGCCTGAAAATAAATGGCAGCAGTACGGACGGATGGTTGACTTGTATATATGCAGGATTTACATCGCGGACGTAGATGGCTTTAAATCGTCAACATCAGCAGTTGATTTTGGCTGTTGTGATTGTTCGACACGCTTTTTAATAAGAAACTGGTTGAGTGTTAAATAAAATTACTTAAACTTTTTGTTTATTTTTCCATTTATATTTTCATTGACAAACGACGTGTAATCGAGAATGACTTCACTCAAACCGAGGTAACCTGGGGTGCTCACACACACACACACACACACACACACACACACACCCATACATACTCACCCCACCCCTCATATATATATAAAACACACACACACACATTAAATTTAAATAGTATCCCAAAAGCAATAAAATGACCCATAGAATAAAAATTAATGAAAATCACTGAAAACCATTTTGAAATATAAAGACGAAATCAAATTTGGCAAGTCAGTGATAAAAATTCTATACAGACAATGAAAGCGACAGAAGAAGCTTAACATGCGAGTGTGAAAAAACTCAACTCTCAAGCACACATTTAAACTCTCTGACCTGGTTGGTCACCACTTGACTGATGTATTTATACACGAAAAGAAAAGCAAACAGATCTCGATATGTGAAGTTACAAGTTTATTCCTCTGAAGTGAGTCAACTTTAGACTCGAAACACGTGTAGCATCACAAATAGCATTATGGAAGCTTAATATATCATACAAAAAGCAAATAATAATAATAATAATAATAATAATAGCAAGGATAAACCTATACTTTAAACAAAACCTTCATGGCATCTCGCACTTTTTATTCCATATATATATATAATTCTTCTAATTACAGGTGAAAAGCATGTCTTTATCAGATGATGACATGAATTCAGGTTGATTTTGGGTGCTTTTTTCCGATTAAGGGTGCTATTTAAAAAGAATTAAAAAATACACGTACAAATACTTATTAAAAGCAACTTGCTAAATTTTCAGATTATATTTTTGCGAGTTAAGTGACCATACATGTTATAAGATTTAAAAATATACCCTCTTAATCCGAATGATCCACAAACCATTTTAAACTTTGAGGTACCATCCGTAAGTGGGATGAGTATCTAAAACTAATCCAGAGTTTGTTTTTTTAATTTTTTTTAAGAATTTAATAATTTAATTTAAAATCATTAATATGACTATAAGTTAATAATTATGAAAAAAGGAAAGAAAGAAACAGGTTAGATGATGAAGATTACCTAAGAAGTCTTCTTGATGGAGTGTCTTTTTTTTTTTTTTATTTCAGTTTGTTAATACTTACTGTTTAAATCTTCCTAAAGCTTGTAACTGGATGGATTCGAAAAATCAAAGGAACCCGGCAATATACTTGCAGGTATTTCTTCAAGGATATAACACAAACAGAAAAAATAGAAGTATGTGTTTTTATTTTTTATACATATGAATTTTCTCTTTCCAATTATAACAATTCTTAAAAGCACAGCTAAGCGCGTTGTCAAATCAAAAGATTGATCTTCGTAAAATTACGATAATTACGTTAATAAACACTTGGAAATAAAATAAAAATAGAAAACAGCAGAGATTCACTTAGCGCATTATAAATACTTTACGCATTGTTTGGCAAAGTAAGTGAGAAAAACGGACTAAGCCTCAAGTGGCAAAAGACAGACTTTTCCCTCATATTTAAAAAAGACATTTGAATCAACATAAATGTAGATTTGCTGAAGGATGTTGAGGATACAATGAAATGAATACGAAAGTATCGACAAAATTTTATAGAAAATAGAAAAGTTTTCAGCAAAGTACAAGGAAACAGGATAATTTATTTCAAAATAACTTTCAAAGAAAAAATGTTGGACTGTAATACAATATCGATCCTCCGATATGACAGAGAATGTTAGACAAACTCATTCCTTGCAGAAACAGAAATGTGGTTCTACAGAAAGTTAGTGAGAATAACAAGGATTGACTACGTGAGCAAGGACGAATATTTAAGTAGAGCAGAAAATAATTTGTGAATTTCAATGCCTCTAAAACGAAGCTGCTGTCTATCGACCATCACAAGCAGTCTCTCCGCCCTACCCCCATAAGCATGGACCAAGCGAGTCTCCCTGAAAGCAATATAATGCTCCTCTTTATCTTCTGACCTCAAGTGGAACCATTACATTGAATCAATAGCTACATCCACTGCTAAGAAGGTTGGGTCACTGTTTCAGGCCAGTAAGTTTTTTTTCTGCCTGAATCCATCTTGCACGTATACAAATCAACCATCCAACTGTGCCTATAATACTGCTGTCATATCTGGTCAGGCGCCCCTGCTGTTCATCTCAGAGTTCTCGACAGGCTCCAAAGGAGAATATGTAATGTGATCGATCCAGACCTGGCAACTCGACTCCAGCCACTTTCTCACCGGCTGGATGTGGCTTCCCTCTGTCTTCTCCACAATAATTTACTCGAGCAACCAGACTGGCAACAAGGTCCTACCCTTTTACAGTTAAATCTAGCAAATGCAGCCGACAATTCGACTCCATCAGCTTCTCTTCTCGCATTTTCCGCCTGTGGAACTCGCTTCCGTATATTTGCTTTCCTGACGGATACAACTTCCAGGAATTTGAATGCAATGTCAATTCCCATCTCTTATCCAGCTGAATCCAATCCTTCCGTCATTCTTTCTACATCACTTCATGCATCTTGTTCTTTTTCTTTCTCACTCTACCTTCGTAAATGTCATCACGGCTGTATTCTCATCCTTCTTTTGCCCTTTTTCTGACACCCCTGTAACTGGTTCGTCATTCTCTTAACTCTCCTCCGGTTTAAACTTTTATTCTTTTATGTAGCCCCTTGCGCATCACTGGCGGTACTGTCTTGTTTGGGGGTGAAACTATTAAAAAAATTACTGCTGTCATATCTGGTCGGGTGTTCTTGGTATTCATCTCGTGGTTCCCGACAAAATCCAAAGAAAAATCTGCAATGTAATTGTTTTTGACTTGGCATCTCGACCTCAGTCACTTTCCTACCAAAGTTAAGTGACTTCTCTCTGTTTTCCTATAAATATTTTAATGGCATCTACTCTGACGAGCATTTTTTACCTAGTGCCCCTTGCACCTGAAATTAAAACGTGCTACTATATTGGTATTTCGGTCCCACTCTTTTATCGTTAAAATAGATAATGCAATCGCCACTTTTACATCAAAAGTTTCTTTTCTCGCAACTCACGTTGTGGAACTTCCTTCCGTTTACTTGTTACGCTGGTAGCTACAAACTACAAAACTTTTAAATGCAAAGTCAATTGCCATTTTTCATCTTCTTGAATTCCTTTAATAATTTATCCATTTTGTTTGATGTGAAATGATTAAAAAAAATTTAAAAGATTTAGAGTAAATGGAAACAAAAAGACAGTTGAAATTTCTAGGCTGCATAATGATGACTTGGGAAATTTGCCATTCACAGAGCATATTGAATACAAGAGAGGCATAACCTATGTAACGAACCTAAGTAAATGGATGGAAAAACAGGAATTAGTAAAAAGACGAAATTTTCTAAGGACAGGAAATTGCTGTGATCAAGACCACCCACGTTTTGAAGGGACAAGTGCACTTTGAAAAAGACGAACATTGAGGATTTCATTGAATAAAATACTGGATCAGGATACATTGGACTTGCACATAAAGATGTCGATCGTATCGAGTAGATCGTTATGCTGATTTTTGAGAACAGAAAATAGACAAATAGGTGATGGGTAGAATCAATAGATCAATGTTAATAGATGAAAACGATGAGTGATAGGGGGTGGTTAAAAGGAAACTGATAAATAAATATATATTATAGTATCTGCTGAAGTAGAGCAAGAGGGCGAATATGACTTTTGAACAAATCGTATATTAGTTTCTTTCTGTTTGAACTGAGATATCTGAGTGGGATCGGGTCGTCAAAATTGAGGGCAAAATATTTTATCGATATGCTCTTAAAAATGACGGCAACTTATATATTGATGTACCTACTATTGACATCTTGCATTAAGACATAAGAACAAAAATGATCCAAAACCTGAGTGTGACAGGAAAAACACACGCACACACACACACACACACACACACACACACACACACACACACACACACACACACATATATATATATATATATAGTGACGTAAATTAATATATACACACAGGAGGAAGGTGTACATATGTCAATTTATTAATAGCTGTTAATAAAACAGTGCTCAATGTATGAACAGAGCTGTAATTAATTTAATTTATTAATATATATATATATATTAACAGATACACATATTATCCTACGTCTATGGCACGGCTCGGAATTTCATACGTTATGCAATCATCAGGTGCATATGTCAAACTGACGGCTTAATAGATTTGAATTTAAGTTCACTCGATGTTCAAGGGAATTAAATCTTAAGTTACTGTTTTTTAATAACAGGATTAAAAATTAAATATTCTACGGTTACGTGTTTATAAAAATTCAAAATTTAAATTTAAAATTTGGAATTAGAATTAAAATAAAAATAATAAAATGCAGAGAGAAAAAATCAAAGGGGTGTAAATAATTAGTCTTAAAAATGTAAATATTTAAAAGGTAAAATTTAGAATTGTGAATTGAAAATGTAAGGAGCAAATGTAAGGGGTTTAATTCATAATTGCTAAAAGTAATATTGTGGGAGGGGAGAAAGAAAGAAAGAATAAAATAGGCAAACGTAAAAAGGTATCGATATCAATTTGGGTCTAAGAATTTATGACAGCATGTGGTCATTAAATCACTTCCTTTATAAAGCAAATTTGGATTCTTGATATTGTTTAAGATGACAAGTTTTTCTAAATGGCATAGATTACATTTATCTCCTTTTACATTCTAATGTTTAGAAATAGTTACGATATTGCAGGTAATAATTGGGTTCTTACTACTGTTTTTTTTAAATTTCCAATAATATATAGATAAAGCAGTACTTTTGCAGTATTTACTGTTGCTTAAAGACAGCATTTGGTAAATATTACCTTCCACCTGTTAGAAGTACTTCCAAAGTAAAATTTAACGTCATTATCATCTGAATGAATTCAATCTCTATAAACAATAGATTAGAACATACACTGTTTATTCAATGGACAGGTTTTATTTTTTCGGCAGTTGGAATTATTTTTAGAAGAGTTATTTTTGCTATTAATGAGATGACGGATGTTGTTTATGTCGGCCAAATATTTATTTGATGTCATAGCATTATTCTCTGAAATATATTTCTCTGTTTTTGACGCAACTATAACTAACTTCGGCATTGTTTTTATTGAATATTTTTTTCAGTGGGAGTGACTGATGAAAATGTTTGTGAATTAAGTTAAAGAATAGTTTACCAAAGTTAGTTTGGACGTTACGAATGAAGGGTGGGTTAAAACCAAATAATGTTACGTTTACGGGATTTCTGCTTATATCTGCCTACTTTGTTTTTAACGGAGTATTCGAAAGTAGTGTTGAGTTGATTTTTTTCTAAAGCATTAATGTATTTACGTTTAGAATTGTCAAAAAATATCAAAAAATTTTCAAAAAATTTAGAATCGTCAGAATTAGGATGATATATATATATATATATATATATATATATATATATACAACGGTCTTTATTATAATAGTGTTGATACATATATAACTTCACTAATCGACGACATAATTATTGCAAGAAAAATATAAGCCATTGTCTCTCTTTCCATGAACGTGACAGAAAGGAAATATTTATATACATATATATTTGTGTATTTAAGCAATAAATTTGTTTTAGACATGTCAGATTTAATAATTTGCAAACATTATGTTTGCTTATTTTTAATAAAATCCGTGCATATTCACGGATAATTTTTTGCGTGTTGTAACTGAAAGATGTAAGCAATTAGCCGTAACTTTGATAGAAGCTTTTATTATTCATTTCTGTGTTGTTAAATAGTTACTGTAAATTTTCTTCTTGCTTAAAATTTAACGATTGAGAAACTGTTTAGGGTTCATTAGAACGTGAAGATTATTCAAAATGAATTTGTTTATGTTGTAATGTCATGGTCATGCACGTGTAAAAGCATGAAAAAACTTCTTTTTTAACATATTAGAACATTACTACTAGCTGATTCTAGGAATTGACGACTTAAGTTTTCAATGAATATTGCCTCGAAGATCTGTAGTTTGCTTTTGTTTTTTCTTGGTGTAGGATAATTGTGTTATCGATCATTATTTTTTATGTATTGTGAATGTAGATTGGAATGCTTTTGTTAATGTCTAGAAATGAACGAATGGTCTGACATTTGTAATGTAAGATATTTTGTTAATGTAGTTGTTGTAAATCCAACAAATATATTATAAGGAAGTGAATGAGCAGATAGATTAAAGCCTACTGTTCATGCTTTTACTTTTATAAAGAGAGTTCGATACAAAATAGAGCTTAAACCATTGTAATAACAAAATTACGAATTACATATAATGACTGGCCACTCGTATTCGAGGATACCCGTCTACCGGGGAGGCTAGCTAATCCCCACTGCAAACGCCTGCTCAGGAACAATTGTGTTTGTTCAACACAGAGCCCCAATTTGGTTTATATTGCAACTATGCTGAGCGAACCTTAGTTACAGTTTACCGGAGAGAACGCGTTATCTAGTCTGAACAACAGTCTGAACAAGGCCAGGACGCTCAAACCCTCAATGATGACTTCAGACTTCGAGCTAGCACAACCATCGACGACTCCTCAAAGGAAGCCGTCTACCGAACTTCACTCACAAGGTTTGGGTCAACCCGTTGTCAGCATTTTCTAAAGGTGCCGCACACTGGGATTGCCTCCTCCAGACTGATAATATCAAGAAGTCTCCTTCCTGACAAATCGATCATGGCGATATACGAACCTGGTCTCCATGGTCAGAAAGCGAATGTTCTACATTCTTCACACACACACACACACACACACACACACACACACACACACACACACACACACACAAAAACACACACAGACACACACACACACACACACACACACACACACACACACATATATATATATATATATATATATATATATATATAAAGAGAGAGAGAGATGTAAATTGTGGTGCAGTGGCTATCGGCTCAGAACTAGAAATCGGAAGAACTAGAAGTCAAATTCGTTGCATTTACTTAATCTATAGGTCGAATGACAGGAAAGATTGGGATCTACAACCTTGGTTGACAAGCAGTCTACAGCAGAAAATGATGGCAGCCTACTCCAGGAAAATCATCTGCCCAGTAAGACATATCTTTTTCGCCCAAGCGTGAATCACGTATGCCACTTAACTGACTGATTTTAGCTTTATGCGTTGTGGTACAGTGGATATCAGTTCGGAACGAGAAGTTGGAGAGTCGAGTTCGAATTTTACTTGAAGTCGTTGCATTCACTTACGCGCAAATACTCTTGGGAAAGGTATGTATCTATCGCATCTCTTTCCAGCTATGGGTTAAATAGCAGCGAAGATTAGGTTTTATTGCCGTGTTTAGTAACCAATCTACCGCAGAAAATAATGGCAACCTACTGCGGGAAAATCTTCTGCCCAGACGAGATCGCTCATGCGTGTATCACGTATGGCAGTTAGTTGAATATATATATATATATATATATATATATATATATATATATATATGTACGCACACAAGCACACAACGTTTTTTAATATAGGAGAGATGGTTATTTTATTTCTATCTTTAATCTCTTCTTTAGGGCGATCACACCTTTCTTTCCTTTTTTAGATTGTGCGGGTGGTTTAATGGAGAAAAAACAGAAAATAGAGTTCGATTTTTAGTTAGGTTTGCTACATTCACTTCTGCGCAAATACACATGAGAAAGATATGGCTCTATATCCACAGCTATCGGTTAAATAGTAGTACTTGTATATAGAAATTGTTAATTCAATATTCACTCGTAAAGCTAAAAAAATATTATCCTTACATTCCAAAAGTATTGATAAATCGTAAAAAAAAAAAAGAAAAAAACACGCTAAGGAGTAACTATTTATGACTTTACTGTCTTTCATAGTTACATTTATCACTAAGTCTTAACTATAATTTATAAAAAACATTCGAAGAATTGGTGAATTCAATCGAAGTTTATTTCTATAACTCTTTTACTCGTATTCTAAAACTGATGGAAGAATATATGTAAATCTTTGCAGTTTCAACCATTATATTTCCATGGGATTCTTCTGAGTTTTACCAATGCAGTTAAATCAGTTATTGAATCACAATACCTTTGATTTCTACAATATTTACCAAGTAGAGCAGATCAGGTTATGTGACCAATAAATATATCATTTTTATATTATAGAATTGGTGATAGGATTTTTTGTATAGAAAAGTTCACACAAAGTTGAATGTTTATCGTAATTATCTTACAACCTTTTATTCTCAATCTGTATCATTGTCTCACTTTCAAGTGACTTACTCCTTTAGTTGAATTTATAAAGCTGCTTTGAAAAGTTTTCTCTTTTAATAGCTTTCTAAGAATGTTTATTCGACGGATTTAAAAAAAATTCTGCAAAGCAATATAAATGTATAATTCTTATTTTTTATAATTTTTTATTCTTCGTAGTTTTATTTGTTGATGTATTTTGTTTCCTTCATTGTTCTTTTTATTTTATTTTTGATATTCCAAGTAATTTGTGTTGCTTTTTTTTCTTTCTTTAAATGCTCTCAAAGGACAAGGATTGTAAATTAAGATTTAAAGTTATTGGATAAAACAAGCAAAATCCGATATCAAAGAAGTTTAAACTTTCAAACTGGAGATTGTGCTGTTGTCCATTTTCTATGCAGTGTTTTACAATTATTTAAGAATATTTTTTGAACAGATCCAACAATAATTCCCGAGAAAGAATATTGAATAATTAATATTTGAATAATTAAAACTACAAAAAAAACAACAAAAAACACTAAGCTCAAATCTAATTTAAAACATCGGGAAATTTAATTTTTAAGCAATTAGCTACGCATATGAATATTGTTAACGGAAAAAGTACAACTGTCTATTAACTCATTCATGGCCACCGCCCATTTTAATTAATGCCAGGATTTTATTTTAATTTTTTATCATTAATACTAGATTTAATGGTTGGCGTTCTTCTATGTGCCGTGTTCGTTCAGGACGTTAATGATTATGACTCTCCATAATTATCTGTTCTTTGTAGCTCTTAATAAAGTTTGTCTTTTTGTTATTTCCCCTAAACTCTTTTCTGCCATCCATTTATTAAAGCTCGCTATGTGGATTATGATTGTTAGTACTGTTTTGAATTTCTCTGAGATCTTTTGTTTTTAAGTTTCTTTCATTATCGGACCCAGATATCTATCAATAGCAAGAACAGTTTTTAAGTACCACATTTGTTCTATTTCTGTGTTCAGTTTGTTGTATATGCTTGCTTTTTTTTTAATCTTCGTAGATCTTTTCGTCACTTGGCATGATTATGTCAACCCATGTGAGAACCTTTTTTTGTCTTTTACAATAATGTCTGAGTGATGTGCTTGCTTGTTTGATCTATGCTTATAGAAAAATTCAAGAGGATTGTAATATCTGTTTCCCCACCTACGGCGTCAGGATGATCTTCATACTAGTTTTAGTTATCCAGAAGTAATGACAGGTATTCCGAGTGAGATACTGACCTGCCTTGTTATGACGTTTTTGGTACTCGATGGCCGTGAGTATTGAACATCCTGCAATAAGGTGATCAATGGTTTCAATATATTCGTTACATAACCTGTATTTTGTGTTCGTACTATTATGCAGGATGTGTTTTGAAGGTGCAGTGGATATGGGCTTGGTGCAAGAAAGCGAAGCATCGAGTTCGATTTCCAGTTGGATTCGTTGCAATCACTTACGCGCAAATACCCTTCGGAAAGGTATTAATCCGTCTCTTCCCTCAAGCTATGGGATGAATAGCAGGATAGATTAGGTTCTATGGCCTTTGTTAGCAACCAGTCTACTGAAGAAAGTAGTGGTTGCGAGAAAATCTTTTGCCCATTTAGTCATGTCTCTTCCAAAACATTTAGTCATTTATTTTTCCAGACATGATCGCACAAGCGTATATGGTTGACTGACAGTTTGTTATGCAAGATATTAACATGGTAGTTGTGTATAAGTCGGCTGTTGTTCTGTGCAACAAAAGGAACTCTTCTATTTCTCCATTAAGTTCTGAAGTCCTAAGCAATAGGAGGGCTGAGAATTGATTCACATCATTTTTGCTTCCGATAAGGATCTGGCTATGTAGAGGCTTTTGGCTTAACCTTTCTTCTATTTTCTTTTGAACCAGCTTTGACAGTTTACTTGTCTTAGTTTACTTGCTGCTTTTGTGGCAGTTGTATCTACTTCAGCATTATTTTCAAATTTCTCTTCCTTATCTATTGATTTATTGATGCTCATGTTGATTAAAAAAAGTAAGCGTTTTACATGTAGCATGCTTCATTACAAGTTGTAACACTAATTCTTGTAAACTGCATGGTAATTAGGTTGATGTTTTTAAGGCAATTCCAATTAAATTATACCCTGCCCCCATTTCTTCTTGGCAGATAGAGACTGCCAACAGCTAGTGTATTTTATTGCGTGTGAGTTCTATGCTAAGCTTTGCATCAATTCTCTTGAGATACAATTTATTAGTATTATTATTATTTCGTTAGATTTCTGTTGTCTGCACATTTCCGTCCACGTTCAAACAGAGACCTAAGTTCAGAAACGGGTTTATGACATTTATTTTTCACGGATCATTTTTGTAATTTAAAACAACAGCAAAAAACAAACAAATATATGTTCTTCGTAACATGAGAGCTGTAATTTTGAATACAATCATCTTTATTTCTTTATAGCTTAGTCTTCTAACTCCAAATGGAATTACTGATGCTCCCATCTGCCAACTTTTTAAATTTTCAATTGAAGATACTAGTAATTTTTGAAGATATATTATCCTCTGCAGAGACTACAATGTAAACAAGACATCAGATTCTGTCATTGTTGTCTTTGATCACGATGTCTGGGTGACTTCCTTTTATGGTTCTGTCTTTATGTGTTATAAAGTCCTATAAAATTGTTACAAATCCTGTCTCTCTAATCGTGTTCAGGTGATTTTCATATCAGTTTCTTGTAGTTTTCTTCCCGTAAACGTTGCATATTTTATGTGCAACCTAATATAAGATGTTCAATTGTTTCTGGATATTTATCTCAGAATCCGAATTTGGGATCTAAACTATTTTTTACTATGTGTGCTTGGTAATTTTTAATTAGCAATCGTGTAGCAAAAATAAAACCTTCGGTTTCAGCTTTTCACCCAGCACTATGTAAGCACTGATGGGTACGGGGTTTGTCTACGTCACTTTTTTTGGTACAGACAGAGTATTGACCATGTAGAGACCTATTATTATTTTTATTGTATGAGAGAGCAACTATTTTGAATGTGCAACTGAAGCACGATGACCAGTATGCACATTATAATACACAAGGATACACATCATAATACGATGCTAAAAGTAGCACATCACCTTAGAGGTGGGATGCATTTAGAAATACCTTTAGATTAGATAAGCCTGTTTGCTGAGGCGGTCGCAAATATCTAATTTTGCAAACATAAAACAGCTCTAGACTACACCCTGTCATGGTACCTTTCCTTCATCTCGTCCATGAACAAAGATGTACAATGCACCAGTTCCTAGGGTACATGCCTTTCCCGTTAAGGTCAGGTAATTAACATGCAAATCTGTGTTACAGGACGATCTGTATTACAGTTATTTAATGTAGACTATCAGAATTTACCAACACAGAGCACATGCATAGTATGACAAGAGAGCCATTTCTGTTTTGGTTAGTTGGATACTTTTTGTTTAGCAGCATATACACCTCTAAGGGCTATTTAATACCGAAATCTGACTTTCTTTATTGTACGCAGTTTTGTTTTCGAGAAAGTAAAGGTTTTAGTGATACAATTCGTATTAATTAACTCATAGATGGGGGAGATATAGATCAATATCTGTTCAAATGTTATTTGTGCTTAAGTGATTATAGCAAATCCAACTGGTACTGGAACTCGGTAATTACACCACCTAGTATTCCCATCTAAGTACTGACCAGGTTCGACGTTGCTTTAAATTCGGTTTTTCGACATGAAGTGGCCATAAGCATGTTTGTTTTAGAATTACTTTATTCATTATTCTTTTTACATTACTAAAAGTAGTAGGAGCAACAGTAGTGTAATTGGAGTATTAGTATTTGTGGCTGCTCCTGACCCCTGGCCATAATTTAGCATTAATCCTTTACTTCTACAAAATTCGATTCTTATAGACACCAAAATAAAAAGAAATAAAAAAAAATGCCAGTCGTCATAATAAAAAAATCGGATTTATTGTTTTCAAGATGATTTTTTTCTTTACAAGAAGCTTCTTATATTTGATCAGACTTCTTTTCTTATTAGAAAAACAACAAAAGATCGAAAAAAAAGACAGAAAACAATATGCTTAGTTTTCCCTGATGTGATTTTGATTATTTTAAGGCGCTTTTCTTTCTGACCCGAAAGTAGCAGAGAAATGTTAATAGATAAACATTGCTTTCGTAGCCGGCGCGGATTTTGGCTTCTATCTGTAATTGTTTATATCTCTCTAGGGTTTCCAGATATATAGTGAAATACACGGTGCGATGGATGAATTGTCGTTTGTATTACACTTTAAATGAAATTAACACTGATATCTCATTTTCACAAATGTATTTACCGAAATTACACAAACATATCTTGAAATACGAATGAGTAAATTTATTCAATAAAATCGACATTGGCTTCAACAACGTCTGCAGATAACTAACAGAATTTCCTGCAATTTTTCTGAACAGTCACCTTGTTTAAGTTGGTGAATGCTGACATAATCCTTGCTTTCAGTTTGTTTTTGGTGTTACAAGGAACTTTCTTGGCCTTTCGCTCACATAATAAACAAGAAATTGTTTGATAGCCAATTACAGTGGTCACCTGCTTGTGTAGCATAGTGCATAATCCTGTTGCCAGACAGGTGATGTCTGAGTAGCCACACTCTTTACCAGGGCAGCACTACCTCCTCGTGGCCCTTGATGTAGGTCTCCCTGTTGAGTGATAGGCCGTCTGAGAGGCATAACGTCACCATCAAACTCTTTCCGATTTATCCGGACTGTCCTCAGATTGACGCCTTAAACACTTTGAAATGTTCGTATTGGAGTTACCGGTGCGAATGGAATACCAAGCAATCGTAGGTACCGTTTCCGAATTTCGGGTGGAGTAAATTGCGTCATGGTGATCTTTTCTCACAGACACTACCCAACACAAGCACATTTCTTTATTTTGTTTTAAGCCTATAATGGCAAAACGCGAAGTAAAATCTATTTTCAATGAAACGTTTTCAATTTGTCAAATTTCTTAAAAATTAATTGGGATCTTATATTCTATTAAAAAAGTACACACAAAAAACACATATACAGATAGATATTATAACCAAAACAATATCAGATTTCACTGAACAATACAGGATTGACAACTGCATTCCTCTCTCTCTCTCTCTCTCTCTCTCTCTCTCTCTCTCTCTCACACACACACACATATATATATATATTAACTAATGTTACCGTCCAACATACATCTAGACTGACAAGTGTCTCTTCACATCCACAAATACACTATTACACACTTTGCCGTCCAAAATATTCCTTGTACATATATTTTAAATTATATATTGCTTTTTTCTTTTAATTCAAAATTAAAAAAGTAAAAATGGCAAAGAGCCTCATGTAACTTGGAGCATACCAAAAAAAAAACAGACCTTGCAACGGTGGGGATGTTTGCAGATTGTACCAAGAAGTGAATGTAGCTATAATATCATTTCTAGAACGGCAAAGATTGCTAAATGAAAGGTCCGAAGTAATGTCTAGATGTAAACACATCAGAAAATATATTTTAGGGTCAAACAAACCCAGATAACAATGTTTGTAATTCTTGACCAGCTCTTCCCTTATTTTAAAATTCCATTTATGCATTGTGAAAGTTACCGTTATGCGTTCGAGTAAACGTTGGAAAATAAGTTAATATATAACGCATGAAGCTACCGAAAGTTTGAAAACAAGGTTGCGTAATCGGATAAATTCAGAATGAACATATATATATTGTTGCTAACACCCCACAAGCGCTCTCAAAAATGGAATGTGGATCGAGGTATTATAAAAATAAAAACGAATAGTAGCCTGAGATTTTCGGAGTGTTATTGACATTCTGAGGGGATCGACTGTGTGTCAGTCGTTCACTTAGTCGGACTCACTGCCTTCGGGTAGAGAGTAACCCAGACAAACATGTCCAGCTAAAACTAGCTTTATAGCAAGTTAGCGCTTAAGCGAGTTCTGAGTAATCTTTGAGTAGTGGCCTGAGCGCTCACATCAGGTCATTCACGTTTAAAACCAACCTTGTGTGACAACTCGCTTCATTAGGGGAGTTGGGTAAATCAAATCTCTGCCTTCGGGCTGAGAGGAACCCAGACGGAGCTCCGCTGAAGGCTAAAGTCACGTCTGGGGAAAAGCCAACAAAGTTTTGTTTTGTCCGAGATTACGGACTCGCTGTTCCCACTTAAATAGTCTTATGCCGTGTTTATCTCGGGCTTCTGCCTACGTGGGGAAGTCGTAAATATTTCTGAGTATCACTGACATTCTGAGGGGATCGACTGCATGCATCGGTCATTTGCTTTGTTGGATTTGTTGTTTTTAAGCAGAGAGGAACTCAGATGAGTCTCCGCCGAAGGGTAGTGTCTCGTCTGCGGAAAAGTAGACAAGAATTTTTTGTACGAGCTTAAGGGCTTGGTGTTCCCATTTAAATGGCCTTGTGCCTTATCTATCATTTGCCCATGTGAGGAGGTGGCTGATACCTTCAGAGTGTCATTGACGATTGTCATGGTATATGTAGTATCGACTCTGAAAACTTAACCTCTCAACTCTTTTACTATTTGTGTTCTGTCGTCTGGTGTTTGTCTTATTTGTATTAATATTCTTTAGCACTGATATTGTGCTGTAGATACTCAGTACACATCTTCTGTGTATCATTCTGCCACCTCCGCGATTCAACATATATATATATATATGTGTGTGTGTGTGTGTGTGTGTGTGTGTGTGTGTGTGTGTGTGTATGTGTGTGTGTGTGTGTGTGTGTAAAAGTTTCATTAAAAACGGCTGAGAAGGTACTGCGCAATACTGCCGCAGCCGGATTATGGCAACATTCATTAACATAAACAGGGAGACCGCCCAGAAGACTTGCGGTTGATTCTGAAGTCGTCTGGAGACGTGGTTGAAGCCAATGTTGATTTTATTGAATAATTTACTTTTTAGTATTTGAAAAATATATTTGTGTTAATTCGGTAAAATGGGATGTCAATGTTATTATAATTTTTGCGTAATTACACGCCATATCTACACAGTGCGTTAAAACTAAGGTTTAGATCCGCATAAAAGCAATCAAAGGTTTTATCAAAAACTGGTTTTTGCTGTGTATTTAGTCGTTTTTTTTTCTGGTTTGTACTTTCAAGGCGTAGGTGCCTAGGATTCTCCACATCATCACTTTCCTTATGCATATCGAAAACCTATATTTTTTCAATTATATATATATATATATATTGTCATCCGCAGACTTATCTGTTTCGCTGCATCACAGTTCATCAGTAAGGTTAGACATCCGATTGCTTCTAGCCAGGTTTGAAACCCGACCGAACTGACATCAGTCCGCGATTCTACCCCTGAGCCATGGGCGCTCGGTATAGGTATGCGGACTTTAACGTGTTATATACAATGTAAACACACGCCAGTAGCCGAGAGTATTCAAATTCATTACTGAATGAACGATGTGTGTGTTTGTGTGTGTGTCTTTGTGTTTCTCTGTATGTGTGTGGACAGAGAGAGAAAAATGCAAGGAGGGATAGATAGATAGATAGATAGATAGATAGATAGATAGATAGATAGATAGATAGATAGATAGATAGATAGATATCGTTATACATACATGATTTTTAATGGATTAACATTATGAAAATGATATAAACATATTAAAACCGATACAAGTCTGGATTAAGGAAAGATGGTTAAAACAAATAATTTTTAAATTTTTATTTCTAGTTTCTATAACTTAAGGAATAATAAGCAAAAAATTATTTTTTTCTGAAAACCTGCATTTTCTGGTTGACCTCATACGATAAGAAAATCAATTTTCATAAGAATGTTATTTCAAGATTAGAAATTTCAAGATAAGAAATACAAAAATTATAAGAATAACAATGGTTATTATCCTTATTGCTTTTATTACTCCTGGTCTGGAAATTCAATATTTGAAATGTGTTCGCAATTCTCGCTAATTGTCTTCTTTTTATAACTTTTGTTACAATATTCTTCTTCTTTTTGTTTATCTTCGAGCAATATCCACTTCATTTTTATAACTAGTTTTCCAACTATTTTCTTCCCTCATGCACTGTGTTTTATGCAACCTTTCCTGCATACGTCACTAAGTAGTTGTTTATATGAGTATATTGTATAGCGTTATTGTAAATATACATTATTTACATTGTTAGGAGTGTTGTCATATTTACGACGTTTCGGCCATTGTACATTCCGGTTTTTTTTTCAGGTTATATACGTTGTAATTTCGAACCGAACTGGAAACCATCTTTGGTTGAACCAATGTGTAGTTATTTAGAACATACACGTAGACGCTCCATTTTCCGAAAAGTCAGAAAAAAGCGTGCTTTAAAGGCAAATACTATTCTGCTTTAAAAGTAAATTAATTGTTGAGCTCTTTGCAGTCGATCAGTTAAAGCCCACCGGATCAAAAGATGGTGGGCACGCATTCGAATCGTATCGAAGAGTGTATTTTCTTTTGTTAGGTCGATTATTCACTTTACCCCGGTGAACGAAATAAAAGGTTCAGTTAGAAATTACAATCACCAGGAGAAGTCTAGTGTACAACAGCCGAAACGCCGTAAATTTGGAAACAAACATAAAGACAATAATCCGAACATCCTAAATAATGTAAATAATTCAAATACTTCAACGTAAAATTATGCACAAATATATTTTCGAGTTCAAAATGATTATGTTTCGAATATCATAAGACAATTGAAACAGCGAGCTAATAGCAGAGAACGGTCAAATACAAATAATATTGCCTTTAAGAGATGAACACACACACACAGATTCAATGGTGTTTCTGAAGCGGTTTAACTCAAATATGGGCCTGACAGAGGCGTATGCACTGACACATGTATACAATCGACTTATACACAAATAACACCCTATAATATACCCACTGTCCAATTTTATACACTAGTATAAAGTCTTGTATATATAGAATGCAATGGATAAAGTAACGCCTAAATTACACAAAAATGAAAATAATACTGACTTCTCATTTTAAGCAAAAATATCTTGAAATACTAAAGAGTAAACTTATTTAATAAAACTGCCATTCGCTTCAACCATGGCATCTAGATGACTTTAGAATCTTCTGCATCTTTTTTGGACGGTCTCTTATTTGAAGTTGGTTAATATGGCCATAACTTTTGCCTTCAATTTATGTGATTTCAGAAATTGTCTGACAGATATAATTGAATTGGGTTGTTCTGCTTGTGCGTCAAGGTGCAGAGTCCTGTGGCCAGACATGGAGTCTTCTAGCAACCACCCTCTTGACCCAAGGCACCACAATCTCCTGAAGGCACTTGATTTAGGCCTCTGTGTTCAGGCTGAGGACCTCACCAACGAATTAAGGAGTTCATTTCTTTTCAGAAAAATCAGAATGATTTTTCCGAGCTGCTGTACCTTCGTAATCACTATATTCGATTCATCCAACTCTTCCTGAATCTTTTGCGCTTTTAAGGTTGAAACCCAAACACTGTTCAATGTTCGTATTGGAGCTTTCGGTGCGAATGCCAAGCAGTACAGCATGTCGTTTCCAAATTTTTGTCGAAATCATTTGTTTTGTGGTGCTCTTTTTCTTACAGACGTTGATAAACTAACCTAACTGCACTGTGCAGTCGACAAAATTGAAAACAAACTATGCCCATGCGTGAAATTAAAAATGAAATGACGTATGTCATCAAAAGAAGGCCCCGTGTATTGCGCAACAAGAATATTTTGGAGGGGATGCAAACGAAAAGAAAACTTATATTAAGCATCAGTTGTAGAGAAAGAGCTGAGGTTTCTGGGACACCTGCGTGCCAAAGTACTTTTTATCTGTAAAACTACTTTTAAAAAATCTCAGCGCTAAACAGTATCGCAACTCAACATTCTCTCTCTTTCTTTCTCTCTCTCATTATATATATATATATATAGGAAAGAATATTAATAAAAAGTTTTGAATTTAAAAATGTACTTTTTTTAACAGTATTTGTTTATTTTTATTATATTTTATATTTCAGACCGCCCTCGGTCCTTCATCAGAAACAAGTGATTTTTAAATACGTTTCTAATTCAAATTTAAAAATCACTTGTTTCTGATGAAGGACCGAGGGCGGTCTGAAATATAAAATATAATAAAAATAAACAAATACTGTTAAAAAAAAGTACATTTTTAAATTCATAACTTTTTATTAATATTCTTTCCTATACATATTAAGACAGTATACGTGGATGATCATCACTATATATATATATCAAATCCATAAATGGAGAGGATAATACAAATTAATATTGTTAATATAAAATATTAAAGAGATAGATCCATACAGAGGGCTCAATGTGTGCTATCCACAGCAACATGATATACACCAAGGAGAAATTTAACGCCTAATCGAAAAGGTTATAAACTATAATTTTTTTCGACGGGTAAGTTTATGGTTGCTATCACATCAGGTGTTGATTACAATTGATTTAATTTTATCAATATATATATATATATATATATATATATATATATATATATATATATATATATTGTCAGATAGTATTATATATAAAAAACATACATATTCCAATAGATGTGATCAAGACATACGCAGAAATTGACTGATATTTCTGTAAATTAGAAACATACACCAAAACAAATGTTATATATTTAATTTATATTTAATTAATTTAAATGTTATATATTTAATTTTATCAATATATCTATATCTATATATATATATATATATATATATATTGTCAGATAGTATTATATATAAAAACATACATATTCCAATAGATGTGATCAAGACACGCAGAAATTGACTGATATTTCTGTAAATTAGAAACATACACCAAAACACGCCCGCACTCTTCCAACACATACACTGAACGAATTGTATAATTACGAAAATGAGGCACTTATACATGCATATCTATCTCTACATATATAATAAATGCATATAAACAATAAATCGTGTTTTATAAGCACTTACATAAGCCTTTATTCCATTCCTTTATTTATACAGAAATAGAGATATGCATACATACACACAGAAACATATATTTGGATAGTATTAAGTGTATAATATTATACGTAAGTTGCATCGATATACAATAAGCATATATAAACAAAATGCATATTAAATCCCACATACACACTCACATATATATATCTTACTTTCTGTCTGTCCGTCTGTCTGTCTGTCTCTCTGTCCCTCCTTTTCTTTCTCTCTCTCTCTCTTCATTTATATATATATATATATATATATATATATATATATATATATATATATATATATTGTACTTTTTGGTTAGGACGGATTAGAATGTGGTTTATCATAAATCTGAGCCAATGTCTCCAGAAGATAAGAAGGACTTTTCCAGTTCAGTAAGAGAATATATTTCGGTGCACATTTTGCTCACCTAAATAGACAAAGACATTATGCTACAGATAAATTTAGCCAATTTTCCGCCTTTTTAAAAATAACATTTCTTAAATGTTTACATTTTTTTTTTACTTTACAAACATTAAAAAAAACTTGTTTTCGTGACACTGTTTTGAAACAAATATCATTAAAAATTATCATGGTCACAACACCTGTTGAAAACATCAGAAAACACCCGGAATTTCGAGTAAATGTTGTTTAGAATAAACTAGTCTCAGATAAGAGATACTGGTGTCGGGTTAATCAGATGAGGAACCGATTTGTTATCAATATTTTTTTTTATAATTGACAATTTTGTAATTTAGGCAAAAATAAAGAAAATTGATCTTTTCGAAAGGAAAATTTTGAGATATTTGAAGTAGATTTTATTTCAACTATCTTTTGCAAAACCATCAGCTGTTAACTCTTGTGTGTTATTTTTGAATGCATTACTTACATATACTGTTTTTCTACGTTTTCCTTTTTTATTTTGGGTTAGGTTATATATTTCTTTTTGCTTCTTCGTTCCTTAGTTATTTAGTTAACACGTACGTTACGTCCTGTAATAACTTATCTGTTCCCTGACTACAAATTTATTTTGTCATCGATGGCTGTGCTAGCTCGAAGTCAGAAGTCATCGTGACCGAGGGTTTGAGCATTCTGGCCTTGTTCAAACTGGTGTTCATGCTAGATAACGCGCTCTCTCCCAGAAACTGTAACTAAGGTCTGCTCAGCATAGTTGTATTATAAACCCGAGTTGGGCACTGGAGGTATTGAATAAACACAAGTGAGCAGGCGTCTGCAATGGAGATTATCCAGCCGCCCTTGTAGACGGGTATTCTCGAATACGAGTGGCTAGCCATTACACTATATCCATAGGTTTGTGTCAGTCTGTCAACCCTAGAATTTTTATGGGTCCAGCGGGTAAAAATAAACATAACCTTGAAATTCACACTAATTCAAGCAAAGGTTTAGGAGAGACGCCTCCGTCAATACTGGAAAGAGCAATAACGGTGAGTGGGCATGGGAAATCTAATTGAAAGATTTTATAAATTTCAACGGAAATAGGGACTACCTGCTCGGTCAATGAATACCAAATGTTTCTTTATAAGGAAACGCATAATGTTTCCATTATAAATAACATTAGCACAGGTGAAATGTCTCTAAGTGAAAATAAATTGTGGCGTGACTCTACATAATTCCAATGAAAGAACAAATAACAGAAACACTATTACTTGTGGACTTCCATCTGCAGCAATATCTAAAATTGATATCGCATGTAACTTAAACGGAAAATAATGACAAAATTAAGATGTTTACATTCCACCCTATTTCAAATAAAAGATAAGATAGAAATTTCATATTAGTACTTAAATAATTGAGTGATAAAATCTACTGAGATTAAGAAACCTATTTTTATGAAAAATTAATTTAAGAGAAAAAGATAGATTTCAACCGAAAGTTGTACAAGCTCTTCCGTCAGTTTATACCGAATATTTCCTTATAAGGAAAAAGCTAATATTGCGATTAACATTTATCGTATATAAATTCTGCGTGTAAGAATCTATTTGTTAAAATTGCACGAGTCGGAAATTATTTATGCTGTTATTCAATAATGGGATATTGAAATTATTCCCATTGATGTTAATATTTTAAACATTGAAAAATGAAAAATGTTTTTGCTTTGTATATTATATGCTAATGTTGCAAATATTTTCATAAGCTGGAAAAAAAGAATTGATAAATTTATATATTAGATTAACTCATAAATCAGGCAGAAAATAACCGGTTGTGAGATGAAAACCGGTGAAAGAAAATAGGTTAGTCAACATGGACTCAACATTGAGTAGATCAACAGTTATTAACTCTTTCGAGTGAGACAATGACAGCAAGTTTCAGAGGTCGTATGTTACTTTTTTCTTTCTTTTCACACGCTGGTGGAACTGATGACTATTTAAGCTGAGAATTTTCTACTGATTAAAAGGCACTAATTATATTTGAAGTAATCTAAGAACAAATAAACATTTTCAGATAAAACTGTTTTCTTTATAGAAGAGGATAGCTATATCATTAAACATGCAAACGTATTTTTATTCCGATATTATTATCTGTTTTATTTGCGATAAGAAGTATTGAATTATTAAATAAATTATTGAAGTATTAATTAGTAATACCAAA
This sequence comes from Ascarosepion bandense, assembly GCA_037127315.1. Classification (NCBI taxonomy): domain Eukaryota; kingdom Metazoa; phylum Mollusca; class Cephalopoda; order Sepiida; family Sepiidae; genus Ascarosepion; species Ascarosepion bandense. The sequence goes on along the minus strand of JBBBDQ010000239.1, from coordinate 8,433,328 downwards.
TAACTAAATATTTGGGTCAAATAATAACTACCAAACAGTATATTTTTACGAATTACATTTAGTCACAAAGACATGTTGGAGATGCTGAACAACCTCGACTTATTCAGAAAAGTATAATCAAGAATTTATATTGGCAGCAGTCAACCTGCATGAAGACAAAAAATGAATTTAGCAGATATGCAAAGATAGAAAGCGATATAAGAGAAAAATATGTCTCTAACCCGATCTATTCAACCAGTAAAGTGAAACAATTACGGGAGAGCTAGAAGTCCTGACAGGATTCGTCATGGGCGGCCATAAGCTCAAAAAGATAAAATTAAACAGATGTCACAGTGCTGATAACAGACACGGAAAAGAAAACATAGGACTTACCACATAAGTTAGCAAGAGAAAGCGTGAAGAAAAGACTAAACATAAACTACAATGAAACTGAATGGATGGTCATCAGCAAAAAGAGGACCCCAAAATGATGGGGGATAGTAAAATCAACAGATGCAGAAATTTAATTGCCTGGAATGTGTTCTGACAGATGATGGAAAGTGCGACATTGAGATCCGAATGCGAATTGGCATGGCCAATAATTCCTTTCAAAAACTAAGCAGGGTATTGAGACACAGAAAAATTTCATTGGAAATAAATAATTACGTACTAGACAGTTATGTAATATTTATCCTTTTATATGACAGGAAATGCTGTAAATTCTTCTCAAAGATGGAGGAGAGGCTCAAAGCAACAGAAAAATAGTTCTACGAAAAGAAACTTAGGATACCATGGACCAAACATATGCGCAACAAGAATATTTTGGAGAGGATGCAAAAAACGAAAAGAAAACGTATATTAAGCATCAGTTGGAGAGAAAGAGCTGAGGTTTCTGGGACAGGGTTATGCCGACTTCGAAGTTTCATGAAGACACCACTATGCTGTCCTCACTCCTCAGGGATTTCTTTCTATCTGCTGCCCTGAAGAGAGGTCATCAAAATGGTGCATTCACGCAACTTCTACGTCGGCATAACTCTACTTAGTTAATGGATACTTCTCCACATTAATCCTATTAATACTCTATCTCTATCTTGATATCCAACACTATTTTGTAGAAGTTTTGAATATTTTTCATTTGTTAGCGAGTTATTACGCGACCTAGGTTTCTACTATGAGTGGTGTCTTCAGGTGATTTTCAGTGACTCTTACATGGAAAATCGCCTGAAGACACCACTCATTGTAGAAACCTAGGTCGGGTAATAACTCGTTTACAAATGGAATATATACATAATCATGAGCCGTTCTAAACGTCGTATTTTGGCTTTAATTTCAGTTGAAAATAAAGACAAAAATTCGCCAAAATTTGGATGATTTTTATTAATTTGGTTCTAAGCTTTCGGCTCACATGAGTCATCTTCAGAGAGCTTATTAAGACGGTAACACAATAACATCCACTATCACCGACGATTTTATGTTGTGTTGACATAAAACTCCGCTAAGCAACGGCAATAGTTACCAAAAATAACAAACGCAGTTCGCAAATTTGCAATGCGGTTCTATGACGTCACACCGCGTGATAGTGCGAAATGACAAGAGAACCATTTATTCAAATGCAATGTAATGTGTTATGACCAGATTTAAACGTGATTTTTTAAGTGTAGGTTGTTTGGATTTAATGTACATGGCCTCCAATATCTGAAGGTTGTTTTTACTGTGTGTATGAGTAAGGATTATTGTATTGATGGCTAAACTTTGTATGATATTACCTACATTTTTCTGTTTTTCTGGGAAATGTTGTTTAATTGTACTCTGATCAGATAGGTGACATGTAAGTCTACGGGAGAGCGTGGTTGTAATAAAACCAATGTATATAAAAAATATATGTAAAAAACCCAGGAAGACTATAAAAATCTTGCGGTATACCGGTGCGTCTCAAACCTTAATATTAGAATATGTTCTACCATTATCAGAATCTAACTTCACCGGTGATGTTGTGTTGTTACAAGGAGTAAGGATGATTGTACAAAAATCGTCTCTACACAAAATTCGCATAAAATCGGAATTAATAAATGGCCCAGTTATCGTGGGCGTACGACCAAAGATACCGATTGAAGGAGTGTCTCTGCTGCTAGGAAATGATTTAGCGGGAGGATAGTAATAGCTGACCCTGTTGTTAGTGACCCAGTAGTAATAATAGTCAGTCAGTTAAGTGCCATACATAATACACGCTTGGGCGATCATGTCTCGAATGAGACATGACTGACTGGGCAGAAGATTATCCCGCAGTAGGTTGCCATTGCTTTCTGCGGTAGACTGGTTGCCGACCAAGGCTATAGAACCCAAACTGTTCTGCTACTAAACCCATAACTGGAAGGAAGAGACGGATTAATACCTTTCCCAAGGATATTTGCGCGTAAGTGAATACAATGGATTCAACTGGAATTCGAACTCGGCTCCCCGGCTTCTCGTTCCGAGCCGATATCCACTGTACCACAAAGCACATCCGCGTAATAATAGTAGTAAGCCATAAATCAGAGGTGGAAGAAAACCCAAACATATACCCTGAATGTGCGGTTACCAGAGCGGAAAAAGAAAGCAACTCTTAGTAAATGAAAACCTAGAGACACCAGATGAGAAATTACAATTAAACGAAACCCTTATATCCCACCTTATGGAACAACAAAATAGTACGGATTAAAAATAAAATCAACTCTCCCAAAAGAAAATAAAACTGACGAATTAAACAGAGACCAAATTTTAATAGAACAAAGAAAAGACCCAGAAATGTGTCTTCTGAAAAACAGCGCTCTACCTCAGCCATTCAATCGGACCAAGGCACAAACTTTATGTCTGGTTTATTTCAACAAGTAATGAATGAAATGGATATTAAACAACACAAATGCAGTGTTTATCACTCCTAATCACAGAGGGGTCTTGGGCATTTTCAACAGACCCTAAAGTCCATGATGAGAAAATTTTGTTATCAATATAAAAGAGATTGGGACGAAAGTGTTCATTTTGTTCTGTTTGCGACTAGAGAAGCTGTAGAAGACTCTCTTGGGTTTAGTCCTTTTGAACTTGTGTTCGGACATACAGTGAGGGGATCCCTAAGACTTTTAAAACAAAATTGGTTAACGGAGAAAAATGAAATGCACTTCATAGATTATGTATAGAATTTTAAAGAGAAATTGCACGGGGCTTTCAAAATAGCACAAGAAACTTTAAAAACTCCCAAGTAAGAATGAAGTCTGGATATGATGAAAATAGTAAAAATCGAAAATTTGAAAGGGGTGAGAAAGTTTTAATATTTTTACCAATCCCACATTATCCTCTACAAGCAAGATATTTTCGTCCGTATGAAATAGAAAATAAAATAAACGATTTAAATTATATCATCCACACCCCAGATCAAAGGAAACAGAAAAGAGTTTGCCACATTAATATGTTAAAAAGTTACATTGACAGAAAAAAAAAGATACAGTCACAAGAGTAACTAACATTACTAAAATAAATTAATCTGAACATGACTTAGATAACGATGAAGATACAGTTGTTAGGGAGGGGGCAATAGGTCAAAGTAGTCATTTAAAGAACTCGGAAATACTAGCTAACTTGAATGTGAAATTTGAACATTTGTTAAATGAAAATAGAAAAGAAATACATGACTTCAAAAATCTTTTTCCTGATGTTCCTAGTAAAACTCCGTTTTCAGTGCACGATGTCGTAGTTGGAGATGAAAAACCCATCAAGCACCATTTCTACAGAGTAAATCCCATCAAACTTCAACAATTGGGGACAGAGGTGAAGTATATGTTGGAGAATGACATCATTGAACCAAGTAACAATCAGTGGAGTTTGCCTTGTATTCTGGTACCAAAATCCGATGGCACCTACAGATTTGTTACAGACTTCCGGAAAGTAAATGCTGTAACCAGAAGTGATTCATATCCAATTCCTAGAATTGATGATTGTATTGACAACGTTGGCAAGTCAAAATACGTCAGTAAATTCGATTTGATGAAAGGTTATTGGCAAGTACCTGACAACGCCAAAGAAATTTCAGCTTTCGTGACTCCTGACGGACTAAACCAATACAAAGCTATGGCGCTCGGAATGAAAAACGCACCAGCAACATTTCAAAGGATAATTCATTCCCTTCTACATGACATCCGAGGATGTGAGGTCTACATAGATTATGTAATTGTGTACAGCATGACTTGGAACGAACATTTACGCATCATTAAACAACTCTTCCTTAAACTAGAAGAGGAAGACCTATGTATGAACCTAAACAAAAGTCAATTTTGTCGTGCAAAATTGAATTATTTGGGTCATACTGTTGGTCAAGGACAAGTTAAGCCTATCACCGCAAATGTGGATGCTATCCTAGAGTATCCTATTCCAACCAACAAAAAACAATTAATGAGATTTCTCGGTGAGCAGGTTACTACCGAGAATTTTGTAAAAAATTCTCATCAATAGCAAGTCCTCTCACGGATCTCCTTAGAAAGGAAGTAGAATACAAGTGGAGTGAGACCTGTGATTTCAGCAAAATGAAATCATCACTCATGGCGGGCCCAGCTCTTGCAACACCAGATTTCCCAAGACAATTCAAATTGATGCCAGTGATATCGGAATGGGTTGTATCTTAACCCAAGATGATGAATGCATCGACAGGGAAATTGGATACTTCTCCACGAAACAAATTACTCTACTATTGAAAAGCAGTGTTTATCAGTGTTAGCAACGCTACAACACTTCGGCTTCTATCTCAGTGTCACTACGTATCCTGTTTTGGTTTTTACCGACCATAATCCACTAACTTTTTTTTAATGGATGAAAAACAAAAATCAGAGACTGACAATATGGAGTATTCTCCTACAAGAATACACATTATAATAAAACATATTAAAGGAAAGAACAATGTTATTGCAGACACATTATCTACAGTATAATATGACAAACTGTGGCAGCAGAATTTTCCTACAAATCGAACTTATTGTTTTACAAAACTTTTGTTAGAACTGATTGCCCCAAAATAAATATTTTGTGTGTAAACTTAACTAAATTTTCCTATAAAAGTTTTTCATTTGTAATGCAAAACTTTTACTCTAAATAGGGGATAGGGAAACGAGGAAGTTTGAAGCCTTGGGTCATGACTAAAATAGTCACCTTAGTAACAGTATTAGTAACTAGCCATTCGGTCATGATTCTACCCCTCCAGAATGAAGAGTAGTATAAATTAGATCATTCGGTCAAGGTTCTGCCACTCCAGAAAGGAGATTAGTATGAATTAAGTCACTGGGTCAGGTTCTACCCTTCCCAAAAAGAGATTGAATTGTCTGGTAACTATGGTTACAGGGAAAGAAGGAAAAGTCCAGAGAAAGAGAGGGCCAAGAAATATAGGACCCTGGTTCTATATAAAAGGGAAGAAATAGTAGAAAACCCCAGAGTTGTTGGGCTACCGGCCAGGCGTGACCTCTCTCCAGCTATTCGTTCAGGACGTCGAAAGAAATTTCCACCGAGCTACCAGCCGAAATTCTCCACACGAAGACCTTCCTCCTTGAGGAAGGTCTTCGTGTGGAGAATTTATATATATCTATATATATATATCTATGTATATATATATATATATATATATATATATATATATATATATATAAAGTCTTTAGCCGAGTTGAATGACCCTTTTCCATTCGGCCTAAACATCCTCCAAATATCTGCCTCGTTAGACTTCCCTGTTATTTTCCAGTGAATATTGTGTGTAACTAGTACAAAGTTGAACCCGTTCTAGTGTCCGGTATATTATAATTCTGTCATCCTTTTCCTGTGTGTGCTAAATCTTTTTGTGTGTTATAATAAATTTGCTTTCTGTATAAAATTATCTTGCGTTATAGTTTAATTCACTCCTTTCAGCATTATTCCAACTAAAACTGTATTTTTATGTGTTGCTGACCCAAACGGGTTCGTAACAGTAAGCATACCATTGTTTGTTTGTGTATGTACTCTGTAAAGTGTGTCTATACACGTGGCGAACAGGAAGAGCTAAATGTAATAAAAAGTGTGTATGTGTTTGTGTGTGTGTGTTTGCGGGCGTGTGTACAATACCCTTACTATTTTTAATTCCGTTTATGCTTGTGTTTGGGTGAACTTTGCTTGAGGATTGTTTATCAACCTACTTGACGATTACGGAAATGACACAACAGCTCATTTGATAAATAAGTGACATTCAAAGACAAGACAGGAAAAATAAAATAAAATAAAAAACGTCAAAATATTCTCACGTATAGAAAATGTGATGCAAAAGAAAATGAATAAACAAAGAAAGCAGGAAAAGTAAATGATTGTGAGAAATAATCAGAAGTGGGAAAGTGGGTAATGGTTGGAAATAAAAAAAAAATACGTAAGAGAGAGACTGTCTTTTTCGCTTATGAAAAATTTGAGCATGTAGAGAAGCAAGTAGAAGAAGAAAGAAAAAAGAGAAAATGTTAAAAGAAAAAAGTTTAGAATTTTAAAAAGATGTTAAAAAAAGATGATGGAATTGAGAAAAGAAACGATTTGGTCAAAAATACAAAAAGAAAAAAGATGAAGAAGAATATGATAAAAATAAAACATGAAATACATTTTCTTTCTTGAAAAAATAAAAAAAGATCAGAAAGGATGAAAAGAGGAAAGTAATGGAAAGTAGTAATAACCAAGATGATGATGATAATATTTTGAAAAAATAAAAAAAACGAAACAGATCTAAAAGAGAATTCATCAGCTCGAAATATATTGTGAAAGCATAATGAACTGCGAGTAAAAGGAGAAATAAAGTAAAAACAATAAAGAAAAAAGTGAAGCCAATGAACGATGAATGACAAGCACGGGAAAATAACAAAAAACGTGAAAAAAAACAAAATAACAAAAACAAATTCGAAGCAGATTTATGTAAAAATAATGAGACCCCCGCCCACAAAAAAAGAACCGTTCAAAAATGTACATTCTGGGTTCTTACTTTCATATTTACATCGAATCTGCTTCATTATACACTCAACTGAATAGCCATTTAACAGAATTCTCTTAATTTACGCGGTGAAGAGACTTTAAGGAAAACACTTAAAGAAGATTAAGTGAATATTTAAAAAAACATTGACGTTCATTAATCTGTTTATTTTCTTTAGGTTATTCAAAAAACCAAAAGGAGAAAAATCTTATATCATGAGTAATGAAAAGAAATTAATACTTTGCTTTGGTGATCAAATTATACAAAAGAATCCCACTAAAAAATCAAGTACACAGTACAGCTTAGTCATTATCAATCGCAAAATCATTCTTTTATTTACAATTTGCAATATACATACATATAACAGCTTAATGAAGTTTTAATTGATAGTGTTTAATTAATACCTTAGGCCCTTGGCTAGTGTTGATGTTACTAAAAGCAATCACGTTGCCAGAGTAGAAGTGGAAGTATTTGAAGTGTTAAGCAGATGTGAGATGAGGTGGAGAAACGGGATCTAATATGGAACGGGGCTGGAAACTTGTCTAATCATTTTGAGAAAGTAATCAAAATTTCAAGAATGAGAACTTAATCACCAAACAAGAAAATAACAATTCTTTTTCTTTCCTATTTCATTCTACTCTGAAAATGAGGCTAGGCCTTGAAACTTGTTTTTTTTTGTTAACTCAGTGCTTATTATATATTATTTTACAGCAGAGAAAAATTCGCGTTCATTTTTCTATTTAATTTGGCACACTGGCACACACACATACACATACACTCATATGCACACCTATATATATAGAGAGAGAGATTGTGTATTTGAACAGTAATCCTTTTTTTATAAAAGTTTCATTAAAAACGACTCACAAGACACCGCGGTAAATTTTTTTATTTAATTTTTCTTTTCTATCATAAATTATAGCTTGGACACAGAGAACATTTGGACTATTTTCACAAAATATATGTCTCGAAAAGAAGAAAACTGTAAGAAAATTCGAAAAATTCAATAAAAAACTTAACCGCAGTACTTTGTCAGTCGTTTTAATAAAACTAGTATATATCCACACAAACACCTAAATATCAGTTAGTTTTTTAAGGGCTATACATGATAAACGCTTGGGCGATCATGTCTCGGAAGAGACATGATCAACTGGACAGATGATTTTCTCGCAGTAGGTTGCCGTTACTTTCTGCGATAGACTGATTGCTAATCAAGGCTACAAAAGCCAATCTATCCTGCTATTTAACCCATAGTAGAAGGAAGAAGCGGCCCTTTACTAAAGGTATTTGAAAGTAAGTGAATGCAAATGGAATTCGAAATCGGCTCTTCAGTTTTTCGTTTCGAACCGATATGCACTCCAAAACAATGTATAAATATACACGAATATAAATATATTGTTTAAAATTTATTTGGAGAGAATTCTAAATATCGGAGATAGAGCGTACGTATTCCTTGTACAGGCTTTTTTTTTATTTAAGCCAAAGGGGCTATAGAAAATGGAGCCAGGGGAAACCAGCCATTGTTGATACTCAGGATTAATGCTTTTAGTCCTGTATTAGTTGGCTGATTTTAATCATTTGGTTTGATTTTGTTTATTATAGTTATATATTTTGGTATCTAAATAAATCTTATATTTCAGTTATGAAATGTCATTTATTCTTTTGAGTCGTTATATTGTTGTGGGTAGTGTAGTGGGATTTCTTTATTTTTGCTAATCCCACAGACTCCCCTTTGGTATATAAGCTTACAGTTTCATCACAACAGGTGTTGCTGCAGTGGTGTTTGTCGGAAATAGGTTTTACGTTGGGGATTTGCCAAAGCCATGCCCTACCGATTTTGAATTTAGGAATGTTTTCTTCAACCGAATTTAGCATAGTTTGCTGTGTAAATTAAAAAAAAATTTCAAGGATATTTGTCAGAAAGCAAACGAAATATCAGCGTGAGATGGTCATAAATTTAATTTAGTCAACTGTTTTATTCAAGTTCTTTTCTTCTTCCTGGATCATGAACCTGGTAAACTGTAGTCAAACGAAATGTTGCACTAATTGCTAAGGGAATTAGTTTGTGTTTGAACAATGTTTTCATTGGAAAACACCTATTGGTTTTAAAAGTAAATTCGTGCTTAATATCATTTTGAATCTAAAATGGCCGTGTCGGAGCTCCTCTTTTATCAGCCTATATAAACAATGATAGTCTAAAAAAAATCAATAAAAATGAGGAAACTAATATTGACAAATAAGTTGAGAGACTGAGAATCGATATATTGGAAAAACGATAGACTAAGATAGACTGAGACGAAAAGCAAGATTATGCAAAATATTGACGTACTTTCAAAAGCAAGTCAGTATAAACATTTTCCTCATTCTGATTTACTTTATTTCTGTGTGTATGTGTGTGTGTGTGTGTTAATGCACCGAAAATTGATAGAAATAATTAGAACGACTTAGAGAAACAGACTCTGTAAACTTGATTCAAGCTGAGCGTTTCATTTTTTTGTACAAAATACAAATTTGAATCCAATATTTTTCGTGACATCAAGACAAAGCTAATTTTCAGTTGCGTACAAAAGTCGTCTTGATGTGTTTCCATGTTTTTTTTCTCTGAAGACAGCACAGGTGAGTTAATATGGGGAAGAAAAAGCTGAAAATTGTTCTAGGTGCCATTGCGTATAATGTATCTACTATATTCTGGTATGAATTTTTAGTTGTTTATTGATTTGGCATCATGTTTAGACTGATCTCGGAGAGCGACATGTATGATAGTAAACTACGTCATTTTTCAAAAACACCTTGGTGCGTGAGAATAACCCAAAGTAGTGTTTTTGCTCCTTCGTCTTGTGTATATTTTTTAAAATTTGATTTTGTTTTTACACGGGTTCACTCTATACAAGTCATAAGAGTCATTCATGGTAGATATTTGAAGCGATTTTTCATCATTGATCACTTGTATACACCTGCCAGTTTAGCTATTCTGAATAAGTTTGGCACTATGCATGGCATCCATATGGAATTTCGATCTGAAAGGTTATTTATGACCATTGACATCTAGATCAATGTTTTGGTTTTGTAGCAATTTGTGGTGTTGTATGAAACTATCCCTAGGTCAGACTATACTGTGTTGTTCCGTATCTCTTATATATAATCCTTACGTAAAAGTATCAAATGGGGAAAATAGAGGAAAGAAGTTCAAATGATCAGTGCTCACAAAGAGAATAGGCGGAAGTAATAACATTAGCTCCCACAATAAACAAGTTTTGAAGAATTTCAGGGAATCTAATACAGAACTTGAAATTGCACCCCACTGTTATTGCTGATTAAAACAAAACTGTCAGGTTGAAGGTAAATGTAGATCTACAAATGTGATCCTTCAAGCTACCATCTCCCCTAAAGAAAACAAGAAAAAATATAACGTGTACATCGGAATTTCGGAGGGTATTTGGAAACAAAGATTTTATACACACAGGCACTCTTTACTAATCCTAATTGAAGGTATCAGACAGCCTTCTCCCGAAAATACTGGGAATTAAAGGAAGAAGGCCCTAACCCACAGATAAAGTGGAAGCTGATAAGCACGGAACGTACTCCTAATAGTCTATGTGATAGAAAAAAAACATAATTTTGAAATTTCAATATCAGAATGTATTTCTGAATAAAGTAATGAATTTATTAGCATGTATCGCCCCCGTTGTAAATTTAAATTTCTTTAATTAACTCCTTCTGCCATTTATTCATAATAGGTTTTGCCTTCTACATAGATTAGGTATGAGAATCTGTAGCCTTTTACCCCCCACCTAGAATCACTAACGCAATGGTCAAACCACCTGCCTTCCACTACCAAAAGAAATTACTACTACGATCCTTCTCAGCTTGAACCTATTGTAACCAACATTTCTCACCCCTTCCTAACAGTTGCTCCCGGACAAGAGGTTTTTAAATTCTTTGGATGACTTGGGTTGACAATGCATGTCTCGAACTGACATATTGAAATAGCTATCCACGCTCAATGTGATCTGAATTTAGCACTCTGGCAGAATGGTTGACTTTGAAAAAACAGTAGCTACTCTGGCATCTACGCATCGTTCATTTAGCAATGAATTAGAACACTCTCAGCTATTGGGCATGTATAATGATAATATACACGCTAAAATGTCTTCCTCCTTCTACCGAGCGTCCATAGCTCAGAGGTAGAATCGCCGATTGACGCCAATTTGGTCGGGTTTCAATCCTGGGTTAAAAAGAAATCGGAGTCTAACCGTACTGATGAGCTGTGATAAAGCGAAACTGATCTGTCTGCTGATATATATATATATATATATATATATAGAGAGAGAGAGAGAGAGAGGAGAGAAAGCGAGAGAGAGATAGAGAGGTTATGTGATTGTATAATGGTCTATTTTACTGTCTCACGGATTGGGGGATCCAATATTTTGCTCATTTTGGCACTAGAAATAAAAAGAACTCCAGTGTGTCATCTGGTCATAAGAGAAAGAACTAAGAGGTGATTATTGCAAGGATATGGTGGATAAGTTATATTGACCCTAGACGTGAAATTATAGGGCATTGGAAAGAATCCACGGAAGAGTCTGCGCCACACACTAGTCGTTCTTTGGAAGAAGCGTTAGGAGTGGAACGCCATTCTTTCCAAACGAATACGCAGAGAGTTTGGGGATATTTATCCCTGTAAAGGTTTGTTGATGAATACTTGTGTTTAATGAAGAAATGCTTATTTTATTTTGCTCCCTTTTACTTATTTTTATTAATTTCTGATTTTTCATTTGTTTTTATAGTTGCAGTGTTACTCATTATATATCTGGTTAGTGTAAACGACTTAGTGTGGCAGATATCCGAATAGCGAAAGATGCCTTTCAAAAACTAATCAACATAGAAACATAGAATTATCGATAGAAACCAAGAAAGGGGTGTCGAACTTCTATATCATATTGATTTTTATTCATTTAAGCGCAGTACTAGATTATCAACAGGGATTCATCATTTTACAGTTGAAATTGCTAAACCGTAAATTCTATGCTAACAGATTCTTTTCTTGCAATTCGTCTGTGTAACTTTCTCCAGGATTCTTGCTTTCTAGTCAACTTTGAGTTTACAAAATTTTAAATACAATGTCAGTCGTTAGTTTGTCTTCTAATTTCTGCCATTTTATCGTTCTCTCTCCATAATTTCATATCATCTAACATTTAGTAACCCATTGTGTCTTAGTGACATTATTGCCTTGCTTGGCGTGAAATTATTAAACAAATCCTCCTGTATAGTAATTAATTCTGAACAATTTCCTTTAGATGAAGATAGAACCGAACAAACAATATGTGGTAATAGATGGTGAGATTATCACAGACACAATACGAGAGCAAAAATAATTTTCTAAGAAAAATGGGAACTAAGACATACACATAAAATCAGAAAGCGATCGTTAGAATTTCGGTCACATGCAATGAGAAAAGTGGTTAGGAAAAATTAACACTCAGAGAGCCTACTGAATGAAAGATGAGAGGAGTAAAATAAAGCGGTTCTGTGAATATATGACAGAACGAAAACAAGTAGGGAATGTTAAGTCAAATATGTTTGGAGTAACACAAGACAGGAAGTTGTGAAGAGCCATATTTGTCTACTCCAGATGGGAGACGGTAAATTAAAGAATACTTTTATTGTATTTCATTTAATGATTATGTTATATTCTTATTTGTAATAGTCACTTTAAGTTGAAATCTAGATCATAATTTTATATATCATCGTTACATCAAATGTCGCTATTCCCTTTCATGGTTATCAGCACTGACACCAGATGAGTGAGAAAGGCGATGTACAAGGTTTCACACACGGGCCATATACTACGGCGTATTGTGTGATAAGCACGTTTTGTGGATCAAATCTATTGGAATCTTCAGCCCCAAGGAGAGATTCACTACTGTGCTATCCTGTAAAATTAGTAGTGGATTAGCTAAATTAATTCTTTATAAAGTGAAGAATCTTTTCAAAGACATTAATTTGACGTGAACTTTATTGAACTCTCTATATATTATTTTGTCTACTATATTCTACCTTCTTGTGACAAATTCATAAATTAATGCTTTCATAACATTTTTATGATATGCACAAAATATAGAAAAAACGTCTTTGTGCAAGCTTTCTTCCTTGACACCGATGTACAATATGTGCGATCATTGCTTAATCAATGAGAGAAAACTTTAGCCTTTATGATACACTTGCATTATAATACATCTTGCATTATAATACATTTTTTCATATTTTTTAAATATTTTTTATATACTATATCACTTCAGAACTAGCCGATGATGATTCTACACGCAATAGATTTTAATATCTTGAAATTGCCATGACATATGGGAAAGACAGATGACTGCTTTTCCGTTGGTTTCTTCAAGTTCATTGTTCAAGGTAGGACTTCTCTTATGCTTACTATCACTTGAAAAGAGGCGGAGGTGCTGGTTAAATAAAATACATGCTGACTTCATATTTAACTTTATATTTTGTCATATTCGAAAGAATTTTATTTACCCTCGGCCAGTGCTTTTGTGCATCACAGATACTTATTTTTCTAGATCTCCGAGACAGTCTAACTCTTCTATAATACGGTTCACTTTATATCCACCTGTTCACACACGACTACGCCTCCTTGGCCTTACACTTTCGGCGGACCTCAAATGGAATGACTATATCGAATCCATTGCCAAATCTGCTGCTATGAAAGTCGGCTATCTGTGAAGGGCTCGGAAGTTTTTCTCACCTGAATCTATTCTGCACATATACAAATCTACCATCCGTCTGTGTATTGAATATTGCAGCCATATCTGGTCGGGTGCCCCTGCTGCTCTCCTTGGGCTTCTTGACAAAATACAAAGAAAGATCTGTAACGTGCTTGATACTGACTTGGCAGACCGGCTGCAACTACTCTCTCACCAGCTTGATGTAGCATCCCTGTGCCTCTTCTACAAGTACTTTCATGGCTTCTGCTCAGATGAGCTTAGAACACTGGTGCCGCCTAAGCAGGAATTTACAGGAGGTACTAGATTAGCAACTAGGTCCCACCCTTTTACAGTTAAACAAATAAGATGTAACCGCAAATTCTACTCCAACAGCTTCTTTTCTCGCGCTTCCTGCCTGTGGAACTCCCTTCCACAAGTTTGCTTTCCCGACAGCTACAATCTCCAGGTGTTTAAATGTAGGGTCAATAGACACCTCCTATCACACTAACTCCCAGTTATTCTCAGAACACTTTCATCTACCCAACCCTAATTCTCGGTATCCTTACCCGCCTATCACCCACCCTCTGACATTTCCTATATTTAACCATTCTCGGTATCCCTACCCGCCTATCACCCACCCTCTGACATTTCCTATATTTAATCATCCTTTATCCACTCTATGTAGCCCCCTACGCAGTAGTGGCAGTGACATGCCTTGCTCGGGGTGAAACGCTTATAAAAAAAAATCAGACGCAGCGTTGCCTACAGGTGTTCACATGTCGAGGTCACTATTCACAAAGGGTGAATCTCTGATTTCTGCTTCTCGACACTGCACCTTGGGTTCCTTGATAATCTGTTGCAAAGTTTATTCTACCATAATACTACACATATCAAGAGTAGAAAATCTGTCTATTCTTCTATTGAATATCTAGATAGGAGGAGAAGAAAGAAATTCATACATATCCCAAACTTTTTGGCCTTGAGGCATGACACGTTAAGACAAGCTAAGACAAGCTTACTAGTCAGGCATCGCATATGCAGGGGTGCATAATATTACACCAGTGGCCCGAGCGTACATGCTGGGGTTCCCATATTAAAAACCGACCTTGTATCCCATCAAGCCCAACTTCGCCGGGGGTGGGTGGGCTGGGTAAATAAATATCCAAAGTGAACGTAATAGAAGCATGCCAGTTCCACTTAACATGCAGCTATGCATTACGCCAGTCACCGTTCGTCTTCTGTGTGCTGTATTCTTTCAGGATGTGTGTGATTAAGTCTCCAGAACCTACGGTTCTTTGTAGATTAAGGTTTGTATTTTTGTTATAACACATTAGATAAGTTATTTCCTGCTTTGGTTTCTCTTGTCTTAAATATATCTTATACGTGTCAAATTTTCCAAGCCCACTTTCTTAATCATTTGCTATCGAAATTATAACTGTTTTTTTTTATTCTGCTTATGTGTCATTTTGCTTTTATTTTCGTCGTCGCTCACATATTCAGTCTATGGTATTCTCCGAATCTTCCTGTAGAACCACATTTCTGTTACCGTACGTCTCTTTTTTTTGTCTTTGAGGGCATTTCTCAGCACTCAGTGACATTGCGTAACATCTTAGCACTCTTATCTTTGTTTCTAACATAATCTTCATGTTTCTTAATGCATTGACCAAATGTTGGAAATTATCATTCGCTGTTCGAAGGCATCTTCGGATTTCGATGTCACATATTCAGTTCTTTGTTAAAACATTTTCAGTATATTTACATTTTTGTACTTGTTTGATTTTGACGTCTTCAATTCAAAGTTCGCTTATTGGCTTACTTGTCTTTTGAGTAAGCACGCATTCTATTTTCTTATATTTGATAGTTCGTCCCTTCTTCTTACTTTCTTTTACTACCTTCCGTGGTAGTGCTTTTAGTTTCTTTTCTTTATCAGTTACCAGCGAGGTACCATCCCAATATCTCATTTTGATAAGATTGTGTCCACTAATAATAAATAATAGTATGACATATATTTCTCTCAGCATCGCTCCACTGTAAAGGCTGATTAAGTCCGGTGAGAAGACGCGTCTTTGTCTTACGTCATTTTCTATTTTTGCGTAATTCTGAAATAGTTTTCTGTCCATATGGTAGTGGGTTTCTCCCACTTTAAGTTCTTGGTTATTCTAATATATTTCGCTAAGTTTAATAAATAGGGCTTCATTCTAAGCATAGAAACAAATGAATAAAACAAATGTTTCCATTTATTTCCGATTCGTTAAATAAACGTGGACCAAACAAATGGTATTAAC
Organism: Ascarosepion bandense; assembly: GCA_037127315.1. Taxonomy (NCBI): domain Eukaryota; kingdom Metazoa; phylum Mollusca; class Cephalopoda; order Sepiida; family Sepiidae; genus Ascarosepion; species Ascarosepion bandense. The sequence goes on along the minus strand of JBBBDQ010000239.1, from coordinate 8,417,357 downwards.
TTTTATCACGCAGAATGCATCTGATTTAAAATAATATAGACATTTTATGTAAATAAAACCATTTTAGAAAAGGAAACGTATAAAAAATAGTAATGATCAAGAAATCACACAGCGCAGCTATTTCCTGACTGAAGTAAAGCAATAAGAAATATATAAAATTATCTTCATGAAGAAAATGCCAAAAAGATAAATATATTTAACATCATCAAGGCACCAGGACTAGAAAAATGTGACAGGAAGAAAATAAAACATGAACATATATTCCAACCAAAAGCATAACTAAACTGAATTATTTTAACTAATCTTTGACGAAGTAGGTGTTGAAGAATGAAGTTCAAACAAGTACAGAGGGTAAGATGAAAGATGAGACTGAAATTATCAATATTAGAGCGCCTTGGCGTCAGCCAGGTTAATCAGGCAGATCATTACTATTTAGTAGTGAGTTCGATTCTTACTCTGTACTCAACACTTGTGGCGTTGAGCTCGACAAAGCTGCGCTTAGTAGATAATAAGATATAATAAAATTACGAGGAAAACAAAACAAAAAAGGAAAAGAACAAAATATATGAGAAAATAATTGCAAAAAAAAAAAAACAAGAAACATAAACAAAAGAAGAACACAAGTAGTTGAAGTTAGCAATAGAAACAACTAAACTGGAGAAGATAAACCAAAAGATTTTGGTTGAGGAAAGCAGAATCAAAAGATAGCGATTCTGCAACTCTATCTCTTGAGTCTGTCCCTCTCACGACATAGAGAATTCTAATACAATGAAAGATGATTTTATCAACAGGTAAATGGGGAAAGAATGAAGATAACGGGGAAAAAAACTGGATACTTTGAAAAAAATCTGGAACGAGCAAAGGGAATACAGAAAGAAACACATGCACTTACACACTCATTCTCATGAGTAACGAGATAATCTAAAAAAAGAATAACAAGGAATCGAAGCACCGGAGGTTGAAACATTAAAAAAAACCCATAAAAACATACCAACTAAAAAGTGCTTAGCAAGGATAGGAATCGGGGCTTTTGGTTCAGGTTATTCACAACTGATAGCAAACCAGCAAACAACTTCTCTACCAACATACAGAGTTTGATTGGTAAATTATCGCCATATTACGCTTTTAATTTTGCACATATACGTTGTTTGTTTCTGATTTTCTCAACTGTACAGTATAGTAGGGTCAGTTGCGCACTGTCTAGGAGAAAAAGTGCGCCATGACGCAGTTCACTTCGCCACAAATTTGTAAACGGTATGCAGTACTGCTTGGCGTTCGATTCGCGTCGAAAGTTCTAATACGAACATTTCAAAGTGTTCGTTGGCAAATCCGAGGAGATTTCAGAGGATTCAGAAAGAGTTGGATGATAAATCTAACCATCATCACGATGTTTGGAGTGATCACTCGTGATGGTGACATTATTTCCATCTGTGTTTCCACGGGGCATCAGACTCAACATGGAGGCCTACATCAAGTTCCCCGAGGAAATAGTGCTACCCTGTTGAAAGACCCACTGTCTATCAAAAGAAGCAGGATAACCCAGTCATGACTGTCATAATATATCCAACCACATCACACCTTATATCTAACACCCCAGACAGCAACCCGCTTGCTTATTGTGTGTGGTGCAGTTGAGCGATAAACCAACAAAGCGTCTAAAACCAAAGATGAACTAATGGCAGCATTCACCAACTTAATCAAGGAGTCTGTCTAGAAAACTTACAGGAGATTCTGAAGTTGTCTGGAGGCCTTTGTTGAAGCCAATGACGATTTTATTGAATAAATTTACTCTTAAGAATTTAGAGAAATTTTGTGTAATTTGTGTAAATATAAATGTTAAAATGAGATCTCAGTGTTGTTTTCACTTTTGTGAAATTTATACAACAAATTATCCATCGCACCCTGTAAGTCATGACATGAATTAAGCCAAACAGTTATATGGTTAAATGGCATAATAGTCTACAATATAGTACTAATACCCAGGAATAATATGCTAAAGAGATAATGCTAAATTCTAAGTGCATATCAAAACGAAGCCAATGTAAAATTGAAAACTGAACATAACTGCAAGTGGATAGCAGATCGAAGAGATAAAACAGGTATCATTCAAGAAAATTTATCACTCCACTATAATTCGTTATCACCCTGTTAACGTTGAAGCTTAAATTCTCATTACCTATATTATAACCTTGAAAGTTATCATGTAAAGTACATATTGGAATCTAATTGTTTGCTGAGCGAATGTTTAAACCTGCGCAGTTAGGATAAAATGTATTTTCATTCTGCGCAGATGTCTATAAGCGGAAGCTATTTGTATATTCTGAATTTTGAAAAATCATATTCATAATTCCGTTGAAAATTTTAGTACAAATCGTCTTGCCTTCATATTTTAAAAATAAATTTTGTATTTGTTTGTGTTTATTTAAAGTTTTTTTTGTCGGATAATTTCTGTATATACATTAAATGGTCATGTGTGTCGTGTAATTATGTCACTTGTGATCGGCATACACTTAACTTATCTTGCATCTGTCAATCTGTCAGCACATTACGGTGGAAAGGTGAGAAATCTCAACTCTGTGTATAAAAAATAGTTTTATTCTAAATTTCATGCTATAAAAAGGTAAGACTTGTATAAATCAGATTAATTTAATCTTGGATTTGCTAATTTTCCAAAAATAATATGTCACAAATGCATATTTTATTTTTGCAAGATTTTTAAAACTGAGAACTAATTTTGCATACATATGTGTCGATCGCTTAAAAATGACCGGAAAATAGAAAGATTAAAAAAATTTGAAAAACTCTAGTTTCCAATCAACATAATTTCTATTTCAAATAGACCAGCGTATTTTGCTTACTTGAAATAGTAAAATTAGTCATTTAACTTTCAATTTAAACTGAAATAAAAGTTTCAAGGAAACCTTTTTATTTTAAAAGATCAATTTAAAAGTTAGTTATCGAAAATGAGTGGCGGTAAATAGTCTTCTGGTTGCAAAAAATCTAAAACATATTAAAGGTAATAGAATTAGAAAATAAGGAATTGAAAAGTCTAAATCTTTAAGGTTATTATTAAATTTTATTATTAAAGGGAATTGAAAATTCTAAATCTTAAGGTTATTATTAAATTTTATTATTAAAACTAATCTAAAAAGTTCTTAGACGTAACACTTGAACCAGTCGTTAACACTTACTCACCCTACTTAAAACTAACGCCAATCCTATATACATACACCCTAAATCTAATCACTCCATAAATCATCAAACACATACACTCCTCTATTGAAAACAGAATTAGTAAAAAAAATCCAGATAACTTTTATAAATGCAGGGATTTTAAATTTGAAAATTAAGTTTAAATGTTTGGGGAATACAGGTTTTCTTGTTTCAATATTAACAAAAAAGTGTCACTCTATTGAGCCAATACTAATCTCTTCCGTTGCGATGCATACATTTTCGTTACAAGATTATTGTGTTCGCCTTCTCTGTATCCTAGTATTTTTTAAAACAAAAAAGAAAGAAAAAAATATTTTTGATCTGATTTTAAGGGACCTTCGAGTATGATTATACTATTTCTATCTGAGTTCAGTGGGTATTTTTTTTCATGAATTCTTAATTTGTCAAAATTTTAATATCTTTGTAATTAATATTCTCCAAATCAAATTATCGGATATATATAAAATAATGGATATTTTCTTCTGTAGAATTTTTTATTCATATTGCAGGTGAATATATTAAAATGTTTACATATGACATTTAATTCATTATATTTATTTAATACGTTTTTATTCTTAAGAAATTTAATAATATATAGATTTTCATATAAACACAAGGGGTATGGATCATTCAAAGACTTACATATTCTAGCTTCTTTTTTAAATTATACATTTTATTGTTGGAGTTTTAGTTGTTTTTTAGATACCGAAAATATTTTGATAAGGATGTTCTATTTCTCTACTTATCAATAAATGAAGAAATGTGTTGATAAAATCTTTTTCAGTGAATTCTTAGTACTAGCAATATAAATCTTTATATTACTTGGGTTTTCTATAGAAGAAAAAGTATATTGATAAGTTATGGATTCTGTAAGGCACTTGTTTTCCAAAGAACACTCTCTAGAGTTTCTGCAATTATTACTGTTTGAATCATTGATTTCAATTTTCGGATAATTTTTCTATTTTCAATTAGGTTTAAAGTTTTATTTAAAATATTTTTATTATAATCCTTTTATAATTTTTTCCGGCTAATCCTTATAACTAGAATTTAATTTTAGAGTATTTTTATTAAAAATCGTGCTCAGTGGATTATTATTCGGAAAATGTTTCTTAATTAAAGCGATGAATTTTTGCCTAAATTACTGCTAACCATTTTTTTTTTTTTTTTTTATAAGCGTTTCACCCCGAGCAAGGCATGTCACTGCCACTACTGTGCAGGGGGATACGTAGAGAGGAGAAAGGCTGGTTAAATATAGGACATAACAGAGGGTGGGTGATAGGCGGGTGAGGATACCGAGAATGAGGGTTGGGTAGATGAGAGTGTTGTGAGAATAGTTGGGAGTTAGTGTGATAGGAGGTGTCTATTGACCCTACATTTAAACACCTGGAGATTGTAACTGTCGGGAAAGCAGACTTGTGGAAGGGAGTTCCACAGGCGGGAAGCGCGAGAAAAGAAGCTGTTGGAGTAGAATTTACGGTTACATCTTATTTGTTTAACTGTAAAAGGGTGGGACCTAGTTGCTAATCTAGTATCTCGTGTAAATTCGTGCTTGGGCGGCACCAGTGATCTAAGCTCATCGGAGCAGAAGCCATGAAAGTACTTGTAGAAGAGGCACAGGGAAGCTACATCACGCCGGTGTGAGAGCGGCTGCAGCCGGTCTGCCAAGTTAGTATCAACCACGTTACAGATCCTCCTTTGTATTTTGTCAAGAAGCCCAAGGAGAGCAGCAGGGGCACCCGACCAGATATGGCAGCAATATTCAATACACGGGTGGATGGTAGATTTGTATATGTGCAGAATAGTTTCAGGTGGGAAAAATTTCCGGGCCCTGCACAGAGAGCCGACTTTCATAGAAGCAGATTTGGCAATGGATTCAATATAGTCATTCCATTTGAGGTCCGCCGAGAGTGTAAGGCCAAGGAGGCGTAGTATTTTACTCTCTGGGAGGCTAGCCTGTCCCATGCTAATGGGAGGTAGATGCGATAGTCTATGGTGGTTAGTTGATAACAGCTTTGTTTTGGAGGCATTGAAATTTACCAACCATTTCCTACCCCAGGTCACTACGGATTGGAGGTCCCTTTCCAGTGCAGCAGCGAGGTTCATTTTGTCGTCCAGACCTGGTTTCTGATCGATGCGGGAGTAGATTGTTGTGTCGTCGGCATACATGCCAACTTGGGATCTAATGGTGTCGGGGAGATCATTAATGTAGATCAGAAATAGCGTGGGACCTAGGATAGAACCTTGAGGGACGCCCGCGTTCGTCTGGTAGTTTTGGGAGGCATGCCCATTTAATACCACCTTTAATGTGCGGTTAGAGAGGAAGGACTGGATGAGGTTAGACAGATGTCCAGTTATCCCATAGCTCCGCAGTTTGCAGAAGAGGCCAGCATGCCAGACCTTGTCGAATGCTTTGGAGATATCCAAGGCAACGGTTCGGGCTTCACCATTCTTGTCGAGTGCCTGGTATATGTACTCGGTAATGGTCGTTAGCATATCAGCAGTAGACCTGGTGAAGCGAAACCCATACTGTTTGTCAGAGAGAAGCCCGTTGGTCATAAGGTGCTGAATCACCTCGGCGTTGATAATGGCTTCGAAAACTTTGCCAAAGATTGGAAGGAGACTAATAGGACGGTTTTGGAGGAAAAAGGGTGTATAATGTTACTATTTCTATTTTCCTTCTCTTTTACATATTTAATAGTTGGGCTTTTATATCTATTATTTTAAGGCAGTATTATAAAAATTATTAATTACTTGTTCATTTCCAGAATTTCTACTAATTATATATTCTATGGATGAGGTTCATGCTTAACAATGGATGGATGATGTTTAGATTTTGCGTGTATGTATAATTGATTTGTATTTGTTTTTTTATGCAGTCGGTATATATTATTTTCTAAATCTAAAGTAACATCGAGGAAATCTAATTTTTATATTTGTATTAATAACCACTTTTAAATGAAGGATTTTAAATTCTCTATATATTAACTTTTTAATTTTATCTATTTTAAAATTTGTGAAATTCATATCATAAGGCCATAAGGAATTCCACAAACGTTTAAAAAGATAACATTAGAACGTTAATGTAAAGAGAATTTAAAAACCTAGAAATACAGAGAAAGGTAAGAAAATAATCTTGTAACAAAAATGCATACATCGCACTGGAAGAGAGCAATCTGAACGGTGGCTCAAAAGATTGACACGTTCCCGTTAAGATTAAAAGAAGAAAACCTGTATCCCCCAAACATATAAACTATATTTTCAAATTTAAAAGTTGAACTTCATTCTGATTAGTTAAATTAAACACACACATAAATGTTTCTCTTCCCCCGTCAATATCAACTCTTTGAATAAACCAGCATATTGTTTTGTGCATTCAAATATAAATAATTTTCGCAACAATGTGTCAACATGGCTTTATAAAATCTCGAAACATAGAAATTTCCGTGTCGCAATGTAAATTAAATTAATTTTAAATAAAAGCAAATTTAATTATAATTATATTATTCTCTATGATATATGTTGTATAGAGCACTTTTTTTTATAAAAGCAATAGCCGGTAAACTTGGAATTCTAAAACTGTTGGTTCTCTTCACTTGGATATATTTTTTATAGATTCTAATTTCTATTTGTTTGTAGTTTTCTCATATATATATATATATATATATATATATATATATATATATATATATATATAAAAGAAAACTACAAACAAATGGAAACTAAAATTCCTCATAGTTTTCAATCAAGTTAAAAAAAAAGATTTTAGCCTTGGGAAATACGAATAATGAAAATGGGAAAAACAGAAACAAGAGCAAACAACTGAACTATTTCAGGAATTCATCAGGACAGGTGGACAGACAGGCAATGAAATAGAGGTTACAAATACTAAGTTATTTTCGAAAAGCAGAACATGAAGGAATAGTTCTACAAAGAATAATTCAGAGGAGAAATAAAAGCGACAACTTATCTGAAGGAATATATACAAGAGTATTTTTTAATTGCGAGATATTCCGTATATTTTGAAAACTTGAGAGAGGATTTCAGAAAACTGTGCTAAAGCAGAACAATGCCTAAAGCAAGAGACGTTTCAATATCGAGAGATTGTATGTTAGATAAAACGAAGGAATTAATCAGTTCGTTAGCCTCGAGAACTGTGTCGACTTTACAATCAAGAAACTAAAAGAGGGACTGGGCAAAGAAATGCTCGTAACAATTGACAAAATCTTCATGAAAACAAACGGAATTACGGAAACAAACCAAGGAAACAACAAAATCTAAACAAAATGAAATGAATGGCAGAAAATATAACCTAGACATGGATACCTGGAAGAAACCTAAGTGAGTAAGTTTCAAAAGGAATCGCAAACGTTGCTATAAAACCAACATGTAAATGTTAAGATAAATAAAACAGAAAAAAACAAAAAAACGAATGTATGATATAATGCAATTAAGACGTATCATTGAAATGCCTAATCAGCGTATGCATTTGATTCGTTGAGACGCATCTGTGCGCCGGGAATGTGATCAAGTATGAACAGTGCAAGCTACTGCATTTAGCGATAGTGGCCAATTGGTATATGTGTTGACCCCGTTTCAGAATTGTAGAGAAATGCTAATAGATTTACTATCACTAAAAACTTATTTTGTCCACATTGACAAGAGCAACAGAAAGTTATTCAATTTTTGTGCAGTTGACCGAATCATATTTAAATTTTCGTAGTCGTATATATTCACGAATCGGCGACGTCCAATGAGACTCGCTGTTTTCTTTGATTTTTCAGACTGTAAAACATTTATGAAAAATGAAATTTTTAGAGGATCACTTTAGAATATTATCAGCAATATTTATTTTTCCTTAAAAGGAATATTTAAATGAAGGAATATTTAAATGAAGGAATATTTATCGTCCAAAAAGCTTGGGATTAAAAATCTAAATTTTAGATTTTTCGGAGCCTACCTAACTAAATAAATATGAATCTATTTCGTTTGCTAAGCAGTCTTTCAGTTAACTTTTAACCGGGATTGTTTGTTCGATCGATCGAAGCTGGAATTCCCACTCACATCTTTCGCATATTTATTTAAGTAGAAATGGTTACAAAAAAGATTACATTTAACTATACTATCAACATTTCACTATCCTTGGTTTACATACGTCAACATTCTCATTTGCCTGTTCGTTCGTGAGGAAGTTTACTGCTATCAATTCATACATATATTGAAAACAACGTAAACCACACATTGGTGCACTATCCGTCAGCAACATAGTCATGCAATACTTTGAGTCACTCGGTTAAAAACGGGTGCATAAAAACGGGTACATAAAAACGGATGTGCGTTGTGGTGGAATCGGCTGGAAATGAGAAATCGGAGAGCCGAGTTCTTTTTTCAGTTGAATTCGTCTCATTCAAGTACAAATATCTTTAGGAAAGGGGAACTAATCCATTTCTGTTACCTCCAGCTATGGTTTGAATAATAGAACAGATTTGTTCCTATCGTCTTGGTTGGCAACCTGTCTTGCGGAGAAAGTAATGGCAATCTACCGCGGAAAAATTTTCTGTCTAGTCAGTCATGTCTCGTGTATCCCGTATGGCAATTAACTGACTGATTAACATAAAAACAATATTCTGTGTGTAATGCTTTTTTTTTCAATTTGAAAGGAAACTAATATTTTAATAAATAAAAATAATTAAAATATATAGATTCGTGTTTGAAGAACCTTTATACCCACCATTTCCGCTACGTATATACTGGCCAGAATATGTAAAAGGCAAATGCAGAAAAATCTTCAAAGTTTTTTAAAATTCGAATGACTCATCGAATCTCGGTCAGAAAACCGGATTTTGTAGTTATCAACAAAACATAGGGAATCAGCAAGATTTTGGATATTCCAGGAAACTACAGAGTAAATCTAATAGAAAGGAAACAACTAGGCAAATGTCTCGATCTTGACAGAGAACCGTACAAGTAGTGTAACATATAGGTAACAATTTCACCAGCTAGTGTCTGACGTCTGTGAACTGTCCCGAAGAACTTAAGAAAATGAGATAAGGACCTGCAAATTAAAGGATGAAGTGAATCCGTTAAAGAGATGTCGCAGACTCTGCTATTTGAAAAATGATTTCTATCTGCCTTTTAAGTTCTCCATAGATACATTCATTTGGCATCTTGATTCATTCACTTTCTCACCGATGTGGCGTGTATTTCCTTTTGTCATTTCTCCAAATATTTTCATAGCAACTGATCTAATAAGCATTTTTCTCTGGTACCCCGTTCACTTGAATTTAATGTTGCTATCAGATTGGTATTTATGTTCTACACATTTATGTTGTACACATAAATACCGCTGAAATAATTAAATGCAACCGCAACTTCTACTCCAACAGTTTTTTTTCACGCATTTCCTTTCCATTTAATTGCTTTCCTGATAGATACAATCACTAAAAATTAAATGCAGCCACAATTGTTATCTTCTATCTTGAATCCTATTAATCTTTCATCCCGTCTTCAGTACCCCTCTACCCAATCTTTTCTCTCACAGTAAGCCCCTGCGCACTAGGGGCAGTCTAATCTTACTTGAAATAAAATGATTAAATAAAAAAATAATTCTTATTTTATCTTTCCTTGTTTCATTGGTCATTTTCAAAAACAGTGGCTGCCTCGAAGAAACTCACTGGAATATTGAAGGTACCTACTGTTAGATCATATCAAGTGGAAGCCTTCAGTATACTGATATATATTACTAGTACTACGACTATTAATAATACTGATAAGTATGAAGATGATTTCTGATTAGCAAAAGAAACGTGAAAATATGAAAGCAGCTTAGAAATGAATAATATAAATGGAAATTACAACAAACAAGCGAAAATGAGTAATGAAACAAGAAAAGACAAACAAAAAAGAGAGAAAAATAATGGTCTCTATGGAGAACTTAAAAGGCAGATAGAAATCAAGCAGAAAACATTCATGGATATGATTACGCAGTGGACCCTATGCTAAAAGAATCTGAATCCATCATCACTGCAAATAAGAAAGATGGATCAGAAGGAATTATAATTACCAAAGCGAAAATAAAGCCAGAAACACATTTCACTTCTTTTGTGATAAAAGAACAGGCAGCAAACAACATCTTAAGACAAAGCTGTGGGAATCATGCAACGGAAGTAATTTTGACTGTATAGACATATACTGTTAACACACAAAGCAAAGTGTTTTAGAAAATACTCTCCTTTACAAAAAGGAAATTATTTTGATATTTTTACATTCAAATCCAATGACAACCAGAACAAAATTGAAAGTTGTAAACAAGAAAAAAGAGGACACCACAATGTACTTACGGCCAAATTACGCTAAAAAAACACCGGTTCTCGTTCAATCACCGAAGTCATATTTTCAAAGACGATTATTCAATGTTATATCAAGAATTGAAAAGGAAAACAAACATTATATATGGCTATAAAGAAGATATCTTAATAGAGATACAAAATCAGAATAAGTGGATCAGGCCAAACTGTATCAAAGTATAGCTGCACAAAATCTAGACAAATAGCACATTTTTCTGTTGTTGAGAAAAAATGTTTTAGGGATTTCAATATATAGGACAACCATTATAGCCAAGAAAGAAGGCCGGATTTGATAATTAGGAAAAATAAAAAAGAGAACCTGCCAGCTAAGACGTTCGAATGGAGCAAACTACAACTTGCTGACCGCATGTCGGTTTCTGCCGAGCGAAAGATCGTAACAAATATAATTATTTTAAAATTTCATGAAAAAGAAAGTTGTTACTTTTTGGTCACAACTTGCACCAAATAATAATCTATTTCCAAAGAAAAAATAGTGCACAAATACGGGAAACATAGACACAGTATACTTATTTTAGTTTCATTAACAAAATCAAAAATAAGTCTCCTCTAACAAATTTAAATAGGTGATCTGTCTTGCTTAGATCAACTGTCCCCTGATTATAGAAACATTCTCAGCTGGAATTAATCGTATTCATTATAATAACTGTAATGGAAGTGAAATTAGTTCAGGGCATAGGCAATCATAGCTGTCTATACCTCTCTAACTCGCGTGGCTCTTCGAAGTTTTCCTTTATTCACTAAGACCTGCTGCCCATTCACACAAGCTCGTTCAATAAGTGGATCGCTATCTTTCTTGCTCTCAATATTTTCCGTGAACGTTAAGTTTTCCAAGTCCTCCTCCTTTATTATATATGCAAAGAATTTCTTTTCTTGATTTTGAGTATAATTGTTATTTCTTGTTACCATTTCCTTTATGATTTCTTGTCACCGTCATATAAAATTTTGGTAAATTTTCGTTTTAGGTCCCGAAGGCTTTCCCCACTTCGAATTTATCCAAAATAGCATTATTTCTGTGCAAATGTATATGCTGAACTCAAATCAACAATTAGTTATTGAAAAAACCTACCTTTATTTATCTGAATGTCCAGAAAAAAATCAAACTACATCTCGCTCATTTTGTCTCCCGTAACTCTAATGCAGTCATGTAATGAACTGCTGAATGACTTTCTGCGGAGGACAACAAATCTCGGCCTATTTTTGGCCCATTTACTTCCTTTACTGAAATTTCCGCCTATTTACTTCCTGTAATGAAAGTAATACGCGATTTCTTTCTACTCGTATTAATTTCATTACAGGAAGTAAATAGGCCGAAATTTCTGCCTACGCCGAAAGTCATTCTGCAGTTAATTACATGACTTCGTGAGAATTACGGGAGACAAAAAGCGCGAGATGAAGTTTGATTTTTTTCTGGTCGTTAAGATCAATAAAGGTAAATTTGGCTATCACTGTTTTCTTCCTCATCTGTGTGAAGATTGGTTAATATTCACTGCTATATATGGGGATAAATATCTTTTCTATGTTTATAATGACATTTGTCTGTTTCTTAGATTCTTGTCTAATTTTGGAATGCTTCTTCCACTAATTCAATATAGGTTCGGATCTTGGTATTGCATTTTCCCTCATCTGTTACTGCTGTAAAAATTGTGACATGACCCACAATAATGGAGCCAAAAATAATATGGCTTTCTTTAAAAAATGTTTACTCACCACTAAGTTAGACCAAAGAGTCAAAATGAAGTCAGCGTGACAAATAAGAGAAGTACTCCAAACTTAGAAAAATATTGTAAGATACGGTTAACCTATAGAGCATCCAAACCTTTATTTAATCTATGGGAGTAGACTGTTTTTCTTCCACTGCAAATGTTTAGGGCTATCGCGGCTAGTTCTTATTTTTACTACTGTTTAGTTATTGGTCGCCCTGTTTTGATTCAATGTGTACTTGGATTCAGTGGAAACCGGACGTGCAATAACCAACCAGTACTAAAAATAGAAAATGACCGAAATATTCCTAAATATCGGTAGTGAAACGAGAATAGTCTACTTCCATACAGTTTTTATTAATCATTTAACCCCAAACAAGGCAATAAAGCTACTAAGACGTAAATTGTTGCTAAGTGAGAGAGTTCAGAACAAAAAAATTACGCGAGAAGAATAAAAGAAGAGGAATTTAAAAGACAGTAGATAACGATTGACACTGTATTTCAATTTTTACGATCAAAATTGACTAGAAAGCAAGATGTCGGAAGAGAGTTGCACAAACAAGAGACACTAGAGGAGAAAATGTTATCATAGAACGTACGGTTATATCAAGAAATTTCGAATTAAAATGATATGATCTTATTTACACTTTTTACATTGTCTGAACTATTGTTCTCATCTTTGTTGTCATATTGAAAACATTTCGGCCGTTGTATTCTCCGACATTCTTCAGATGATTGAAATTTCGAACTGAACTCTGTGTCCTGATAAAAGACCCAATGTATAAACGTGTTGGTTGGATTCAGTAATTTCATGTAAACAGTTATGAGTACAATACTTGGCTACAGTAGAAGTGAACAAAAATCTTAGAGTTGAGCTAAAGGAAAATAACTGATATTGAGACATTTTGAAGAAGTATAACTCATAGTGAACGAAATAAAGTACGAAATTCTTATCACCTGATAAAGGTTGCAGCGTACAACGATCGAAGCGTCATGAATATGGAAACAAAGATCAGGACAACAGTCCGGACAATCTGAATAGTGTAAATAATTACAATGCTACATCTAAAAAATATAGACAAATTTGATAAGATCTCGCACTGTGCTAGAATCATATATCCTAAAGAACAAATACCAATAAAATATTTATAAAAAAGGTGCACAATATGGCGGTGGGTACGTAGCTGAAACCGAGATGCCTGATTTGGAACAGTAATATTGCAGAGTTTTCTTTGTAGTTTATTTAAGAATCTATAAATACATAGCATAAGCACCTGACTTGATATGACGCCAATATTCAATCTATGGACGAATGTGTAAGATTGTTTATTTTCGGTTCTGATTTCCTTGTTGGTTACACAGGTTGACAAACAAGTGATGAACAACACAGAATGGAACAATAATCTATATGGAAAGAGTGTAGATAATGAAGGTTAGAGTCGAGGTCACAATAGCAGGTCCACGTCAAAAACATTGAAATTGAGATAGGAAATGGAATACCGGAGTCCAAGCCCTATCAGAAAAGTTTTTGAAGAATTTAATTGATATGCCTCGATACCATTCCCAGTGTGACCACTAGACTAGACATCTCATGCAAATCCCTGTATAATAATAATAATAATAATAATAATAATAATAATAACAACAATAATAATAATAATAATAATAACAGCATCTTTTCTTTGAATGTTTACGTTAAACTACATATCACTTAAAGAGTGGTTACATTCCATTATATAATGCGCATGTACTGATCAGCTGCTACATTATTGATGACGTGACACCATCTGTCGGTTTGACCTGCAAACACTCAAACGTTACCCCCATACTAATTTCCCTGGACTTGTCACCGGCTGCTATTGATTTTATCAGAAAAAAAAGTTTAACCTACACGCATAAAACTTTGATATTTTGTGTGTTGAGTACTTCCATATAAAAAAACCGAAATATATCGATTTTTGGAAATGTAAAAAAGAAAAATAAATACAGTCAAAAATAACCGATAGACATACATGTAACATCGATTTTAAAAACATGGAAGTACACACATACGCGCACACCTACACATATATGTTGATTTAGATATTTAAATAGATATATTTGGATGAAATGTCAAGGCTTTTGGGAAATTTTAAAGGTGTTTTACATGCATATTTCTTCCTTTGGTAAGTATTAGGGACTCTAGATTCTTATTTTTCCGAAACACAATCCTATAATTAATCCCGATTTTATTTTATTTTTATAGTGGGAGGAATAAAAATTGAACACACTTAACTGAGCAAAAACTAACTTACCTATCGAAACATATAAAATCATAAAAATGCGGCATTTAATAATGAATCATATATACATATATACATATATATATATATATATATATATATATATATATATATATATATATATGTAGCATTATATAAAGATTCAATTATATATATATCAAGAGAAAATGTTCACCACTTACTTGCTACTAAGGGTTCAGCATTATATGTCTCATCAGGCAGTAATAATGAGACCAATACGTTAGAAACATGGCTAGCAAGTAAGTGATGAACATATTTTGTTATTTAATATAGAGTTGGCGTTGCCTAGACAGATGTTTCGATTGTGCATTGAGCACTTTCACATAACTATATATTGGTCTAACCAGTAGGTTTTTTTTAATTATATATATATATATATATATATATATATATATATATATATATATGTATATATTATTTAACCTATGGGTCAATCTGTTTAATTATTTTTTCCAATTGTCAAATAAGTTGTTGAACATCGAGACGAGATAAAAAAATATGCGTATTAACAGAAACTGTGGATTATATGAAAGTAAAAATTCACAAAATACTATACATGACACTATGTGAAGAAAAACTCAAAATACTTGTGGAAACTGGAAGTAAAGAGGTTGTGCTCGAGATACTTTTGCCCAACACTTCAAGCTGCTAAAAAACATTAGCCTAAAAACAACAACCATATTCTTAAATAGCTTTGCACATCTCTATTTCTTTCTTTTTTCTTTCTTCTTTATCTCTCTCTCTCTCTCTCTCTCTATATATATATATATATATATATATATATATATATATATATATAAACACATGTGGGTGCAATACATAGCAGCTCAGATTGAGAAATCGGAGAGGCGATTTCGATTTCCAGTCGAATTCTTTACATTCACTTTTCTCCAATATATCGCTAAATAGCAAGAGAGAAGTTAACGTGTTTATATTCAAAACACGAGGAAGGCATTTTAAGACAATATATTCCTTACTTCACTGCATTCGTTTATTCCGAATAGTGTGGTTGGTTCTTCACACGCCTTCGCAGCTATAGTCAGATCATATTTACGGATATTATGGATGATCGATTCTAATAATTAGGTTGCTGTAAACTACATCAGAGATGTTTTCGTGCTATTGCATTAAAAGCTGAACCGTTTTTCTAATAAATCGTCATAGTTGTTTCATGTTATAAGAATTCAGCAAAATATAGATATAAAAGTGAGCTTAAAGGAAATGTGCCCCATTGAATTAACCCATATGATAATCGAAGATTGCTGAATGTTTGCGGAGAACAATCAATGGGTCAATGGACGTGAGCGCAGTTAGGTAGTAAGTAATAGGTTTTAGGCTTGAATTTAACATTGTGTATGAGAAACCTGTTATTGACAGTCCTGTATATATTTGTGATTATATACGTTAGCTTATAGGCAGTTAACGTATAATGGATATTTGGACTTTGTTCTGCATTTAGTTTAATGCTGAAAGTATTTGTAGTGTACTGGGGATGTTTCTGTAGTATTTTATTATGATTTGTATCTTCAGTTTGTTATACCTATGTTTTGGACTACATCTGTAAAATATTTTACATAGCTTGATTTAATTGGTATGTGATTATCGATGAGTGAGATAAATATTTTAACTATAACTGTTTTTTGCGTTTTTACAGTTCGATAGATTGAAACATATTCTGCTTCTTTCTGTTCATTTTGTTGCTCTATTTGGTGTAAGTCTTAGTCTGCATATGTACTTGACCAGCTTCTAATACTCTATTGGCTCGTTTCCATTATTCATGTCCTTCTCTTCCCACACGCGCACATGCATGCGATGTGATACTGAAAGATTCTTGACCCAACCTTCTTCCTAAAAATCTGACCACCCGATTAAACACCACATTGGGAAAAACATCTTGTTCAGGCTGAGAACTTTGTAGTATGTATGTGCGTCTAGAATAAGAGAAAATAAAAGTTAAAAGTCCAAACTACAGGAGAATCTGCTGTTATTTTTCAACGTTTCCCTCATGATATTTGTGGTCTATTGGCGCGCTGTTTATTGTAGATTTGCAAACAATCACTCAAAGTATGGTTCGAATCAGTTGCAGGTGCTTGTTTATAGTATTGGGCGTAGGCTGATAGCTTTGGTGTATTGGATGAGTCCTGAAAGGCGCCTACAAAAACCAAAAGTCAAATTGATTTTGGCGCCTGACCCATTCCTGGCCCTCTTTCAGAGTCTATAGAATTTTTTTACGCATGCGCACAATGAGAGATGCAGAATCAAATGCACAAAAGGAAAACTAAAAATAATGAAGGGCACCAAGTTTCTTGAAAGAAAAGGATAAAGAAAATCAAAAGTGTACAGGAAAATAAGTAGAAAAAAAAGGATTAAACATGGAAAGAATATAATCAGGAGAGAAAAATGGAAGAAAGGCGAGTGTGTAGGCCGGTTGGATGTTGCAGATTGAAGAAAGAAAAAGGATGTAAAATGTATAAAACATTGGACAATAATGATGATGATGGTGTAGAGATAAAAAAAGAAAACAAACAATAAAAGACAAAAAGGAAACATTCAGAATATTGAACAACAGAATATTGTCGAGGGAAGTTGATCGGAATAATAGATGCATCCTGACTGACAAAACTCCTATTTGTTTCCCTTCCAACCTCTCGCACTTATATATATATATATATATATATATATATATATATATATATATAGGACAGAGACGCATGAGGAAGTGTTAAAAACCTCAAAAATACTGTTTGGCAATTGAGATATTGATTTAGCACGTACGT